>CADWAF010000400.1:0-37499 GCA_902984215.1 Willaertia magna
TGACAGACAATCCAGTACAATATATGAAAGATATATTTGAAGGAGTTTACAAAAATAATACATGTCCACAATTCTCTAGCGCAATTGAAAAAGATATGTTAAAAAGTGTATTGGGATCTTTATTAATGGATCAATATGCAAGAATTTTAATACCACCTATTTTATATCGTTTAAAGAGATGTGATTCAGAATTAGATATTCCAGTCTTAATGAAAATGAAAGACTATTTTCTTCAAATGTTTAATGATACCTCATCTTCTAAGGTAGTTTCATTAAATAGTTATGTAATGCAACTTCACATTGATTATAGTGAATTATATAATACTGAAAGAACAGTAGAGGAAGTATTTAATGAATATAATCATACAATTTATATGGGAACAGGAGCATCAATGGATTTCATTGTAAGATATTCTATTTCAAATTGGCCAACTTATGATTTAGATCCATATTATATGAATCATACTTTCACAAGTCAAGTTCCAGTATTATTATTAAATGGTGACACAGATCCAGTTACTCCTTTATGGTCAGCCATAAAACAAAAGGAAAATATTGGTGGTAATTTACATGATTTAATTGTAGTGCCTTACGCAGTTCATGGCGCAATTATTAATTCACCTACTAATTATAGTGATATTCCTTGTGGTGTTGAATTAATTGGTAATTTTATTTTAATGCAAAATCCAAATGTTTTTACAATGAATAGATCATGTATTGATTATATTTCATTTAATTTTTCAGGTTCACCAATAGTTAATGAATTAATATTTGGTGTAGATGATATTTATGAAGATGCTTATGAAGCTACCATTCCAGATACAACTGTTAGTATTTATTTATTTGTTGGTGTTGAGGCAGCTACTGTTGTTGTTGGAATTATAATGTTTAGTACAGTTCTTTATTATTACATTAAATTAAGAGATAAAAATAGAGAATTAGAATTAGGGGCAGAAGAAACAACACCTATCAATAATTAATTAGTGGAATTTCAAATATTTCACTTTCATTAAATGGAATAATTGTATTTTCTTTATATGTAATGTATCCCAGTGCATTCGAAACAATAAAAGTCTTTCCATTCTTTGAATTCTTATTTTCTAAATTAATTCTAACATTTTTGTGTGTATGTCCAAATCCAGCAAATGTAATATTACTATCTTGTAATAAATAAGAAAGATCACTTGCCATAGCACAAGCAAATTGTTCTTCATCTGGTAGTACAGTTCCATTTAAATAAGGAGAATGATGTGTCAATAAACAAATTGTTTCATTCTTATATAACTCTTTCATTTCTTTAATCCAATTGACTTGTTCTTCATGAAATTTAAGTGTATCTCTCAATTCTAAATTTCTTACAATATTATTTTTATCTTTTATTTTAATTTTATAATAATCATTTAAAATAAAAGAAATTTTTGATTGCATTGGAATTGGAACAAATGTCCATAAAGTACAACCTAATATTCTAATAGTATGTTTTGTTATTGGACATGTATAAAGTAATGCTTCATTACCGTCTAAAAAACAAATATTTTCTTTTTTTGAACAAATTTCTTTTACTTTCTCTTTTGTTTCAAAATATTCATTATCATAAAATTCATGATTTCCCAAAACAACAATTAGTTGATGGAATTTTGTTGACAAATCATTTAGAAATTGTTCATAATTATTTTGAAAAGGATTACCGATATCTCCTAACAATGCTAAAAGAGGAGCCTTTGGTTGAATTTGTGGCATTAACTTATCTACATTTTCAAATTCTAAATGGATGTCAGAAACAATTTGAATTGGAACCCCTTCAGTATTTTGAGACATTTTTAAATTTTAATTAAATTGTTAAAATTAATAGTGCAACTCCAATAAGCTATTATTTATTAAATTACGAAGTATAATATCTAAAAGCATAAAAAGCTCCAGCTACCTCTGCAGTTAAAAATCCATCATTACCTGTACGACGTAGTACGTTACAATTATAAAATTGTAATGGTAAACCATAAAAACCAATATCTCTTACAAATTCCTTTTTTTTCTCATCAAATGGAGCTACATTTAAAAAATTCAAAATCTCATACAGAGTTAAATTACGTGGATTAGTTGGAGTTGCATCTTCATAATCATAAACGAATTCCCTTTGTTCAAAAGCTTGTCTCGTTATTATTCCACTATTGCTATTACATCTCTTGATATATAATTCCCAATCGCCACTACTCTCAAACATCAAAGTTAGTTTTCTGCTCAGTGGTATTCTACTGTAGTAATTTATATGACATACTCTAGTAACGTTGATTGGAGATGTCGGGATTCAACATGCCAATTGTTATTATTTTAATTTAGTTTTACGGTATTTTTTTAATGATTTGAGCGCAAAAAAATGGAGTTAATAGAAGACGAAATTATTGAGCTCAAAAAGGTGATTGATAGGAAGGATGAGAAACTAGCCAAAATTGAGAATGAAATAAAGAAACTTACTACCATCATACTTATGCTAACCAAAGGACCTACAAAGGAGATGAAAACGTTAGAAAATAGGAATAATTATTGTACAAGTGTAGGGAAAGAAGCGGAAAAGAGGAAGGCAAAGCACATGAAGGAAACTAAAGAAATTAATAATAATTCAAAAAACAAGTCTAACAACTATAAAAATAAAAAAGGCGGCAAACAGTCAAATCTAATTGAGTCAGAAAAACCGCCAAAAAATAATCAATACCAAAACCCACCGTTAAAAAGTAAATGGAGGGAAAAACACAAACAGTTACTATTATATAATGTAGCCACTAAAGATAAATATAACCCCAAACGATTAGTTAAAACAAACCAAAGCAAAAAAAACAACTACAAACCAACAAGTATCATCAAACCAATACACAATCCAAATACAAAACCAAATTACAAGTTAAGCAACATGTCTAATAATAACAATTTTAACAAAAGAACCAGAAACAACAATGACAACTTTAATGACCAAACCAATAAAAAAGTTAACAAAGATTACTCATTTGGAGTCACAATCATCTTAAGAGAAGAAATTAATGACATCTTTTATGACTATATAGTGAATATTATACCAAGATCTAGAACTAATGAAATATATAAACTTGAACCTAAACTTAACTTAATACAGATTTTATGCAACATAGAAGATGATAAAACCTAAGTCATTAAACTTTTTAACAAGGAAACCACAAAACAAGGTACAAACACTAAATACTTTATTACAAAACTTAACTTTGAAAACTCCTTAAAAGACATTCAATATGAAGAAAATAAATACGAGGAAATTTTAGAAAAAATTAAATACATTATTAATGAAATATATACTAATAGTTCCCATGAAATCCAAACTATGAATTTATCAAACAACTACAAAACAGGCATATTCAAACTAAAAGTAGGATACACTAACAAAATATTTGCTAAAAAGTTAATAGACACTAGAGATTTTCAAATTTACAAAACATACTCTGTGCTTACTATTGAGTATTTGAATATATATCAAATATTCTTTCCAGCAGCTTCTTATTCTGAACAATTAGTGAAGAATATTATTAAAAAAATATTCTTAAAAGTTAAAGTTAATTTTGAAGAAAGTAGATATAAAATCTTTAAAGAAAAATCAAAGTACAACAACTAAGATATTTTTTTTAAAGTACAGTATATCTGTGCTAATAATGACGATACCAAAGCTTTAATCGATAAAAACCACAACTGTAAAGGAGACTTAAATGACAAATCTAAACGCAAAACTAAAAAATTTAAACATCTCGATAATGAATTTAAACTTAAGGCTGATAAAATTAAGAATAGACCAAATAATAATACTTATAACTTTTCTAACATGAGTAATGAATCTTTGGAAGGTAAATTGGTAGTTTAAGAGAATAAAATTAAAGAAATCAAGAAAAATATCAAAACATTAAATAAAAAGATTAATAAGTTCGACAATAGAATTGGTGTAGTTGAAGATGAGGTCAAGAACATTATTATTATCTTATCAAACCAATTCAACTTCGATCCTATATTATACGAAGTGGAATTCAATGATGAAGAGAACGAAAATATGAATAATAATACCAATAATGATTAAAATCACAACGTTTAATCTTAATGATATCATTCTATCAGACACTAAAAATACCATTAAATTGGAAAACATTCTCAATATGATGAAAGTCAACAATGTTGATATTTTAATTATTAATAACACTCATTTGAATGAGTTCAATAAAATTTATTCTGTTTTCTCTACTACTTCTAAATTCAAGAAACTAGTATTTCTAAATTCAGACGATACAAATTCTTTTAGAAGAACTGCTTTTCTTACAAAAGGGTTCACAAATATTAAAAAATTCTCAACCAACATACAAATAGTCAAAAAAAGAGTCTAACATCTTATCTTTAATCTGCGGAGACAAGAAATTAACTTCATTAACATCTATAACTGTCCTGGAGATAAGATAGAAAAGGAAAAAAAAATATACTTAATAAACTCAACAACCTTCTTATAGTTACTAATAACCAACTAACAATTATCATAGGTAACCTTAATTGTGACCCATGTAATATTGATCATAATAAAGCAAAGTTTGGAGAAAAACAATAGATAAATTTAATCTTACAATTCTCTCAAATTCAAATCCCACTTATAATAGAGTCCAAAAGGATAGATATGGTGTTCAAAAAATAATAAATAGATACTTAGACTACGTAATTATATCTAATCATTTCAAAATAGTCAAGGAACTCAACCTTAACCAAATTACTAACAACGACCATTCTTTAGTAGGATTCAAATTAACTATTGAAAATAAGTATTCTTAGAAAGCTCACATAGTAGCTAAAGATCCCCTTAAACAAGAAGAGATTAACTAAATTTTTGAGGAATCTGATAAAAATTTCGAAAGTTTCTTTACAAAAATATCACAACTAATTAAAAGTAAAAATAAAGATCAGTATCTATTCGCAAAAAGTCAAATTAATGGAAATAAGAAAATTAAAGATCTAAAAAGAGAAATTTACGAACTAAGAATTAAAATTAAAGACACAAGAAAACCAAAATTAGCAGTAAAGTTCAATAACAAAAATAATGTACTTAAAAAGCTATGCAAAAAGGCATGTATTAAAAGAAGGAATATTTTTATAGAAAATTTAAATAATTTTCAAACAAGATTAATGTTTAAATTTAACAAAATAGTCAACCAAAACAATGTTAATTAAAATAAAATACTTAAAGTTACAAACGAAAAAGAAATTATACAATTTTTTGCTAACAAATTTATTGGAAATGATGAAGATATTAAACTTAAAGTACCTTAATCTACAATTAAGAACAAACTTATATGGAATAAAATAATTATAACAGAGGTTAAAGAGAGTATATCTAAAATAAAATCAAAATCAACTAAAATAGATAGTATTTCCTTTGAAATATTTAATAGATTTGATAATGAAATAATTAAAAATTTAACAAACCATTACAACAATCTCATCAAAAATGGAGATATACCAAAGATATACAAATTTAAATAGCTTAAGTTAATCCTTAAGAAAGATAAAGTAACTGGTCCTAAAAACTTAAAATTAATTGCTATAATGAATATTGTTTATAGACTTCTTTTTAATATTATAGCAAAAAAGCTTAGAAATTAGGCAAAAGATAATCTTAATATTAGACAGTAAGCATTCACCCCTAAAAGAGAGGTAATAAACTAAGTACATGCCATGAAAGGTTTAATCAAAACAAACAAACAAGACCTCATGATTGCTAATCTTGATGTAGAAGGGGCCTATGACTACGTGGACTTTAAATTAATTAGAATGGGTCTAAAACATTGTAAATTTCCACCAACTCTTATTACGAATACATATTTTAATCATTATCTTAAATGTAAAATTAAACAAGAACTTAAAGAAGAAATCTTAAAAAACCAGAAGTATTCCTCAAGAATGTTCTTTAGCTCTTTTAGTCTACAATTATGTAACACAGATTATAATAGATAAAGCAATCCAAAAATGAAAAATTCTTATTGACTTATGTAATACTAATTCTAAATCTATAAGAATACTTAACTTTACAGATGACCTTTACATTATTGGAAAATTAGTAAGAAATTTAATAGAAAACTAAAAGATATAAACAGATAAATGAAAAACATTAAACTAAAAATCAATACTGGAAAATCAAAAGCTCTTATATTTAGAAAATATAACAAAAACAACACCCCCATTATAAACAACAACTTAATACCAATTGTTAAAGACGAAAAGATACTTGGAAATTACTTTTTAGAAAATATAAACATTAAGGAAGATATAAAAAATAGGAAAAACAATATTATTTAAGGCCTCGAAAAATTGTTAGATCCCAGTAAATATAAAAACTTAATACAAACTAAATGCTTATCCAGCTTTGTTCATCTAGCAAAAAACAATGTTATCAACAAAAAAGACACTGAAGAAATCGACAAAGCCATAAGAAAAGAAATGAAAAAAAGATTAAAATAGCTATAAATACACTAAGTAATCTATTTTACACTAAAATTAACGATGGAAGATTAGAACTAAGAAAACTTTACACTCAAGTAGAACTACTAGTAATCTACACTATGAGAAATAAATATTACTCTAACTACAGACTAGTTAATTTCTTAACAAATAACAATCTATTAGAGGCCAAAAACTATAAAAAAAGTAAAAATCTTAACATCTATGAAAACTTCTGGAGCATCATGGATACATACAAATTATACAAAACCCCCAAATCAAACCAATCATTTCACAACTACTCAATCCATGACAGAAAAAAAAAGATTACTATTTACACAAATGGATCTAAAACTAACAGTAATACAGGATACATGTGTATGATTATATCTAAAAAAGAAGAACAACTAAACATACATTTAAAATCGACAATAATTATTCTAATAATATAGCTAAACTCTGTGCTATTACTCACACAGTCAAATTAGCCTCAAAAAACTCAAAAATAGATCTTAACACAAATAGTAAAATATCAATTGAAATATATGGAAACAAATATTACAAAGGTAACTTTATGTGCTTTAAAAAAAAGCTAAAAAAACGCTCAAAGAAAAGAATATAATACTAAAAATAACAAAGGTAAAAGCCTATAGTAATAATATTTTAAATAATAAGGTTAACCAATGGACAAAAAAAACCGAAAACAATATTGAAACATTTAATATCCAGAAATTATTCAACTCTAACCAACTAATATTCCACAACAGTAAAAATGTAATTATATTTAACTGGAAAAAAAAAATTATAGAAATGAACTATAGAAAGATCCAAGACAATAATAAAGACAGATAGATAATAAATAAGAGAAGTAACACTAATGAAAAGGAAGTAGTAGACAAACAACTCACATTTGGATTTATAGATGAAAAAATATCAGCTACCACTAAGATACAACTTTGGAGACATGTTAATAATTGCCACTTTAATATCAAGACAAATCGAGAAATAACTTGTACTAATTATAACAAAGAACTAAACCTGTGCCACCTAATAACAGAATGCTCTGCCACCAATAAAGAAAGAAACTGGGCATCAGATAATATCAAAAGATTGACAAGTAAACAATTAGTAGTTACTAAACTCAATAACGCTATATTCCATAATCACATAGTACTCAATTATAAAGGTATTATCACTAAAGATGACACATTCTTTAAAGGTGTTAAAAACTATAAAAAATGTATAATCGAATTCCAAATTACCCTTACACTACTTGCAGCAAAATGCTACAAATCTGAAAAAAACAAACTACTTCCAAGTGGAGCTTATAATAAAGTATAAAATTTTTTTAATGATTTTTTTAGATATATTTTGAATTTATTTTGAGACTTTTAACATAGAAGAAGTAGAATTAGCTGTAAACTAACAAGTTTTATTACTTGTTTATTACAAAAAATTTTGTTAATTAATTTAAAGGACTTTCTACTAAAATTTTAAAGCTAATCCCGCAGTAACATTTACTATTGTAATTAATTTTGTAAAAGTTTTAATTAATAAAAGTGTTAGTAAAATTGTTTGTTGTTGAAGATTTGAATTTCTGTGATAACTAGTTATGAGAAGAGCTAGCTATTTCACAACAAATATAGATCGAAATAAGCACTGATTTTGACAAATTGACTTCAATAGAAAACATAGTTGAGTAAATAAGTAGTATTAACACTAGTCAATCTTATGAAGTAATATTAGTAAAAGTATTTTTTAGTAGAAAGTCATTAAATAATAAAAACTATAAAAGTAATTATTTATATATTTAGCTTTCCTATTAATTTTTACTACTTGCATAATAAAATTGAGAATGAATTTTTTTAGCACAAATAATTACTAGGAAAAATATCAAAAAAATTTTAAAGTCGTTTAGCTTATTTCTTCTTTTTACTCTATAAATTTCATAATCCATAATAAAAAATGTTTTAAAACAAAAACTTAAAACTCAACAATACCAAAGGCACAACCAGTAAAAGTATTTTTTCTACATGTTAAAGCTCTATTTCTTTACTTTACATCAGCAGAACAAGTTAAAGTTAAATATGTAGTTTCATTTACATTAAAGAAAGATTTATTTTTTGCAATAGAGATGTTAGAAATGGTTCAGTTAGAAGATAATTTATCATTCTATCATATATAAATAAACGTAATAATGTTCTAAAAAGATTTAAAACTTTACCAGTAAAGCCAATAACAAAATGTAAATATGAAACATTTAAAAATTATTTTGAAGGTTATAAATATAAAAAACAAAATCAGACTAAATCAAAATCGGTTACTAATTGTGTAAGTGAAAAATATGAGTATGATGTTACAATTTACTATTTCAGATATTCAAATTTACTTGAATTAAATAATAGGAATGTTGTAGTTAATTGTATATTTATTGTACAAAAAGATTTAATAAAAAGTTTTCAAATGAATGATCTTAAATTTTTCCAATACAGGTATATTATAATGAAAATTTCATTTTAGTATAATGTAGTTCATGAATTGTATCTGTTTCAATAACTTATGTAGTTCAAAAATATGAAGATATTTAGAATAAGTAAATTTTTAATTTGTAATTAATTAAATATATTCAATAAAAATCATTAAAAAAAATGTTTTAAATAAAAGAAATAGTTTTACCAGATCCACTATTAATAAATTTAGTTTGAATGAACCATTTTCAATTCATTAATGATGTTCCTCATTTAAAAGTAAACAATACAGTTATTTTTAACTTTATTTATATATTCAAAAAAGTTTATAGTGGAATTGAAATTGAAAAATCTAAAGAAAGATGGATTAAAAAACATAAAACAAATAAAGAAATTAAATTAAACATCAGTAGAACTCAATTTCAATTTTATAAAAGTATAAATAAAAAAAATTACTATTAATTCATCATACTTTTATTTATTCTCATCTATATATAAAACTATTCTTTTTAAAAGGAAAGAAAATTTCAAAAATTTTTATAAACAACTTTTTCAAACATTATCATCTAACAAAAATAAAGTACTTGAAAACTAAAAAATTAGAAGAACTTAAAAATAGATTAATTTTTTTTATTTGTGATGATAATGATGATGATGTATATTATTTAAAAAATGTTTGTGAAAAATTTTCAAAAGAAGTAGAACAATTTTTAGATGAAAAAGATTTAATTAATATCAATTTAAGTGATAAATTTACTTTTTTTAATCAAAATACATCAAGTACATTAAATTTCGTTAGTAAAAATTCTTAAAATAATAGTTCACATAAAAAGAACAATTAAAATTTTATTAACAAGATGAAAATATTTTTAAAAGAAAATTTATTAATTAATGATTTTAAAATAGCAAAAAGAAATGATGAAGAATTTTAAATTAAAGATGAAACTACAAAAAAACTTTTTCATCTAAAAAAAAAAGAAAAGATGAGTATTAAAAATACTAATTTTAAAAAGAATTAAAAATAAAAAAAAAAGAGTTATAATTATGATCAAAAGAGAGGTAAAGTTTATTTAAATTCATTAAGATATTGTTATACAAGTTGTAAATATACTAAAATAAATATCTAAAATAAACCAAGTTTAAAAGATTTATTCACTAGACATAGAATTATTAATATAAATGAACTTAAAAAAAGTAGAAGATTAATAGAAATAGATTAAGAGGTTTATAAAAAATTTGATGAACTTTTAAACTTACATCATTTTAATACTTCAAATCTAGCAAGATTATAGCTATTAGTTAGGATTTCAAAAAATATTTTAATAACAAAATTATCAAATACCTTGAATAGCAACAAAAATTATAAAGATTTCAAATTACAATTTGAGAGTTCTCTAAAAAGAGATGTAGTTGATATTCTATATATTAAAGATTTAAGTTTAATATTTAATAAAGTGCTTTTTGATTTAATTAAAAGATTAAATTTAACTAGAATTTTCTGTTCAAGAAAAAAATTAAAGAAACTGAAGGATGAACTTAATAAATTAATTAGCAACTCATTATTTGAAATACTTAACAGAATACTAGCTGATTTGAAAGTTTGTTTATTGAATATAATTAATCTATATTATGTTCTTGAAGGAAAGAAGTTTTTAAATTAAAATGAGAAAGAAAGATTAATAATTAAAATTATAGTTGATGGAAGAGTAATTAAAAAATCTTAAGTCACTTTAGGTATTATACTTTTTAACTTAAGAAATATATTCTTAATTTAAATATTACAATTTATATTCTACTTAGAATTATGTAAAGAATCAAAAACAAAAGATACATTAAATATTAACTTTGGAAAGTTAAGAGATATGTTGAAAAAGGTTAAAAAATTAGTTTTTAATAATACAAAGATTGAAGTAAAATTTTTATATACATCAAACTTAAAAAATATTCACCAAATATTTAATATAAATGTATATCCTTTTTGTTGTTGTGACAATAATAATTTATAGAAGTTTAATTTTCTATTTTAAGAAAACTTGAACAGATTACTAAAATTTAAAGTAATTAAATTTGGTATTTACTGTTTATATTTAAAATAGTGAGTAACCAAGTTTTTACTTTCATATATTGCTTATTTATTGTCAAATCACTTTGAAACTTTTACTAATAATATTAAAAAATTATCTTATTTAAGTAGATTTCAGTAGAAGTTACAAAAAGTTGTTTTTGATAATAATGATATAGAAATTGATAAAGAAAAATTTAGAATTAAATGTCAACAATTAAAAAGTTATAGTTGTGATTTTATTTTATTTAATCTAAAATTACTTTTTGAAGGCATACTAGAGATTAAAAATTATAAATCTATATTCAAATTGTAGAGAGAAATTTTGATATTAATATTGTTTAACATTGGAAATGAGGAAGATTGAATTAATATTGAAAACAATGACAATATTATATTTGATGAGAAAATAAGTTTACTTTAAGATTTAATTAAGAAATTTCATTATAAGTTAATAAAACTTTATACTAACAATTTAAGAAGCCATTATATATATATTTTATTCCACATACCTGAATATATCAAACATTTAAGAGACAACTACAACTTTTCTTTTCCACTAATATCGAATAAATGTTTTGAATATATACATTTTTTTTACAGATGTATGTTTGTAAGAATAATGAATAATAGTAGTAGTAATAATAAAGTAAAACTAATAAATTCACAATAGTAAAAAGTTCATTGTTGACTACTGTTATAAAAATTATGGTGGTGATGAAAAAGATTAAAAGAAAATATAAAACAAAAAAATTACAAAAGTTCAGTTGAAAAAATTGAATTGAAATAATCTAAACTCTTTTAACTTAATTATTAGTTAACTAAATTGTGAAACAGATTGTACAATAGAGGTAAGTAATATAGAAATAAAAAAAAGTGATTTAATGGAAATTGAAAATAATAAAAAAAAGGTAAATCAATTAACAAAGAAAAAGAAAAGTAAAACTTTAAATCCAAAAAAACAAAAGAAACAACTTTTAGAATACAATACTTCAAGTAAAAAATAAAATTACACTATCATACAAGTTAAATGGATTCTAAGGTTTTAATTGATGGATAGGAAAAGTTTTTTACAATGAATGTTTTTTATAAAAAAAAATGAAAGCCAAAAAAATGTCTAAACAACAATATTATTTCTATCATTATGGACATTTTAGATAAATTATTTATTTCGTAATAACATGTTGAGAGAAGTAATTTATTAAATAATAATAATCAAATTAATACAGTCTCTTCATATGAAAATATTGAGAGAGACATAAATATAAATAATAATCATTCTTCGCTAGCAATAGTTGAGAGAAGTAATATAAATAAAAATAATTTTTCGCTAGCAAAAGTTAAGAGAAATAATATTATAGAATAATAATAGTAATTGTTTATTAATATTTAAATATTATAATCCAATAATTAAATCATTTAAAAAAGTAAATAATACAAATACTAAAAAAAATATACCACAAAGTAATAATAAAATTATTAAAAAAAGAAATGGAAATAAAAGTATTAAAAAAGGATATAAAGGAAAAAATAGTAAATAATTAAGTATATTTAATGAAACTGCACTTTTAAATTATTTATAAAACACTAATGAATAAGATAATATGGAATTAAATAAATTAAAAAAATATAAAGAATTATGTTTAAATAGTTTTTATTCATTAAAAGATTAGTTAAAAAATAATACAAAAGAAATGGGAGTGGGGTATTTAGTTATAAAATGATTATTAAAAGAATTAAACAATAATGAATGCATTTTAAAAATAAAAAAGTATATGAAAATTTACAAGCTGGAAATATGTATCCAAGATTTTTTGATTTCTTTTTAAGTAAATTAGCAGAAAGAAAAAGATATGTTTATAAATATAAAAAAAATATTATTATAACTTATCAATAATTTAGATTGGATCATATATTAAAATTATTAAAAAAAGATACTACATTAACTGCATTTAAAAGATGGACTGTTTTAGATATGTTTGATGGAGGAGAAATAATAAAGAAAATTGATTGTGAATTAAATTATATTAGATTAACTATTAATTGTGATATTTATAGAATTATATTTGTTTTTGAATTTGAAGTTAAATCAATAATTATTAATAATACATCTAGATTAAACTTAATTATGGATACTATAGTTGTTGGATAGTTATTAGAATAAAATTAGTATAAAAATAAAACTAAATTTAAATATATTCAAATTGTTTTTTTTTATTGGTGGATATTAAATTATTATATAATATAAATTTAAATAATATATACAAGAACTCACAGCTTAGAGATATAGTAGTATGCTACTTGTAATGAGTAACTTTAGTTTAATTTTCTTTAATAGGTTAATATTTTTTTATTATTTTACTTATTTTTCTTCATTTTTGAAGCTTATTTAAAAGTTTAAATAAAAATAAAAAAAAATTTTAAAAAAAAAAAATAATTAAAAAAAATGTTAAAACATAATCACTCACAAAATAACCATCCAAAAAACAATCCAAATCTTATCAAAAAATCAAATACATCTTCGAGTGCCAGCTTTGAGAGAAGTAATAGTAAAAGTAATGTATCTTTTTTGAATAGTGGTTATTTTAAAAAAAGAAATAATCAACTATATTTTTTCTTTACTAATTACTATTAAAATAATCAATCTTCGAGCTCCGGCTTTGAGAGAAAGTATTATAATAAAAGTAATATATTTTTTTCGAGTAGTGGTTACTTTGAGAGAAGAAATTATTTAAATATATAACTACAAAACAAAAGAAAAGAAATAAATGATTCAAATGAAAGAAAAAAAGAAAAAAATGAATCAAAAAATAAAAAGAAGTTATTATTATTATAATGAGGATGAAGAATTAAATAAATTAATAAGTCCATTACAAGAAGACGTAAATAATTATATAAATAATAAAGAATGAACAATGTTTAAAAGTAAAAAAGATAAAAAAAATTTTAAAGATATTATAAAATTACTTGAATATAAAGAAGAAGAGATATATAGTAAAGATTTAGATATATTAAAAAGAAATATCAATTATTTATTATTAGAACAAACATTAAATAGTGATATTTTGAATTAATTATTTAATAGTTATAACTATAATATACATCCAAATAAAAAGTTAACTATAAGATTTATTGAAAGAGATAATATTAAGGCTTATTATTTGTTGCAAAGAAGAGATAACAATGATTTAAAGAGTTATTGTTTATTAGAATATTCTAATAATTTAAAGTTTTTAAGATTAAAATTATTATGTAATATATTTAAAGGATATGATATTTTAAATATTGAGGACTATATTAAAGATATTTATTGTAGTAAAAAAGAAATGTTTAGGAAATATTATAGAGGTAAAAGAATTGGAAAATTTTTAAGTAAAAGTTAAATAGATAAAAAGTTGTTAAATGATTTAAAAGAAAATAAGAAATACATAGAAATATTAAAATATATATATAATAATGATTTTTTAAATATAAAATAATTTATAAAAACAAAAAGTATTTTCTTAAACATTAAAAAAGATTATAAGGAAATTATGGATAATAAGTTATAAAAAGAATATTGTGAAAAAAAAATTAAAAAAATGATAGATAATAATTATCAATATAAATAATCTAAAAACATTACTCTTTTACTTTAACAAAAAGTAACAGTTTAATTATTTTAACAACTATAAAAACAAACTGAAATCATTATTCTTCTAATTCAACAATCACCATTAGTTAATATTTTTTAATAATAGAAACAGTTTATATTTAATATTTCACCTTAATAACAACAACAAAAAACCTGAAATCATTATTCCACTAATTCAACAAAAACAATCACCATTAAATAATATTTCTCTTTAATAACAATAAAAACAGCCTATAGTTAATATTTCACTTCAACAAAAAGTAACAATTCTTTTATAGACTATTTATAAAAACTAAAATATACAACCTAATCTTACTTTACAACAACAAATACATTTAAACCAATTTCTATAATTAGAACCAAATTATTTTTACGGTAAACCGTTGAGAGATGATAGTTGATATAGATTTGATTTAAATAATAAAAGAAAAATAAAAACAACAAAAACAAACTACTTTATTTTATAAAAATAATAAAAAGTTTTTAAATGTAGAGAAGTTTGATTATAAAAGATTAAAAAGAAATATTTCTATTGGAAATAAAGTTGATAATGATTATTTTATTTGGAAATTAGAAAATAATAATAAAAATGGTTTTAATATGAGTATAGATGTATTAGATTTAAATATTTTATTACTATTCAAATGATTGACTAATGAAATATTAGATTATATTAGTAATATTATTGGTTTACCAAGAAGTAATAGTATTATATTAAGTAAATATTGGTATTATATTTAAAGAATTAAAATATAGTAATTTAGATATTTTAAAAAAATATTATATGCATTATAATTTTAAAAATATAAACATAATATTTATGTTTATAAAATTTTATAATGGAAGTGAACATTTTTAAATGATAGTATATTTTAAAAAAGAAAATAAGATAGTATATATTGATAATTTATATTTAAACAACAGAAAAAAAGAGTATAATGAAGAAATAATTAAAGGATTTAAAAGAGTTATAAAATATTGGTATTTTAGAGATGGGGTATATATAAATAATAATATTGATACAAAATATTCAATTATTTATCAATAACCCACAGAAATAGATTATAAGGTTTATTTAATTTACTATTTAGAAAATATTATTAAATATGACGATATTGATAATATTTATAATAGGTTTTTTTTTTATGTTGAAGATGTATTAAAATTGAAGAAAAAATATTTAAATTATATTTTAGATCATTATTATTTATTGAAGTTTAAAAAAAATTTCAAGAAAAATTTTCAAAAAAAATATTACTCTTCAAATAGTTAGAGTATTATAAACAAAAATTAGTTTTTAGTTTGTACTTTATAAAATTAAATAATATTCATAAAATTTTAAAACAAATTAATTTAAAACTTTAAACAAAATCATTTTTTTATTACTGTAAATTTTTTAAATAAATGATTTTCAGTATATTATTTTGAATTTAAAAATATAATTGTAAATTTATTTAATTATTAAATTGTAATTTTATTTAAATATTAAATTGTAAATTTATTTAAATTTTAATTTGTAAATTTATTTAAATATTAAATTGTAAATTTATTTAATTATTAATTTGTAAATTTATTTAAAAATTAAATTGCAAATTTTTTTATTTTTATTTTATTTTATATTTATTTTAATTTATTAATTTACTTTATTTACTTTCTTTCTTTAATATATATATTTATATTTTAAACTTAATTTTTTTATTCGAATTCAATTAAATCTACTATATAAACTAACATATTTCTTGTTTGATTATTTTTATTTTTAAAGTATAACTTTATTTCTTTTAATTGCATACTCTTCACTTTATTGTTAAAAGAATATAAGAATTATTAACTTTTACTTTAATAATAAGAAATATTATTGATCAAATGTTAAATTCTATAATTACTTTTAAGATTAAAAAAAGAATTATTAAAACAAGTGAATGTAAAAAACAATTCTAGATTAGAAATATATTCAATAATAATGTAAAGGAAGTAGTTGTTGATTTGAGTATAAATGAAGGTAATAAAAACAATATTATTAACTTTCTTAATGACAAGCACTACAAAGCACAACTTAAATACTTTTGTTGCATGCTTTTTATTTTTTATTATATTGAAGTAGTTTATATTTTTAATTTCATCTTTAAGAAAAATAGAGATTATTGTTTTTACTTTAATGAAAAAAATATTGAATATGATGAAAATTCTAATGAAAAAGATTCTAATAAACATAATTGATTTCAATGAAAAAAATAGTTTTATTCATTTAATAATATTTAATGATAATTTTTTCAGCTTGTAATAATTTATTATTTCTTTTAAATTAAATAAACAGTACTGTGTGTGATCTACCTTAAGGTTTATATTATTTTTTTGTAAAGTTTAAAAAAAAATTAAAAAAAAATATAGAAAAAATATTTCAATAACTAACCACCACTATCCACCTAAATTAAACTCTTCGCATACACATATTGAGAGAACAATAAATAATAATAATAATCAAATTACTAATTTTTCGCAAAATATTGATAGAAATAATAATAATCAAATAAATAATACAAATTTCTTTAACCCTTTTCAATACTATAGTTATTCTTCATATTCACATATTGAAAAAGCACTAAATAATAATTACTCTTCGCTTCCAATTGTTGATAGAGTAAATAACAATTTATAACAAAATAACTCTTTGCAAAATATTAAAAAAGTTAACAATAATCAAATAACATTTTAAACATTACCTTTACCAATAAAATCCTCAAGTAACAATAACTTTTTGTATACAAATATTGAAAGAGAAACAAATAATAAAATTAATAACTCTTTACATATATATATTAAGAGAGATAATTTGCAAAGTAAAAGAAGAAATGAAAAAAGAAAAATATACAAAGGTCAATAGATGGTCAATAGATGTAAAGAATGGTTTTAATGAAAATAATAAAAAATTTTATTTTGCAGGTGTTTTAAAAGAAAAAAGAAAATATACACATTCTATAAAAAAAAACTAAATGGGAAATACTATAAAATTTTTATACTGATGATCATATATTTAAGAAATATATTAGTTTTAAAAAAAACATAATAACCATTCTGTAACATTTATAAATAAAAAAATAACATGTACTTTAAATTGTTTTGATATAAGTTTTTTTTAATTTATTCTTGAAACAAAATAATGATTTTTTTATTACTACTTGTTATAATAAAAAAAGAAAAAATAATAAATTAACATTACAAAATTTAAAAAACAATCCTTTTATTGAAATTAAAAATAAATCATTAATAAGTAAATTAATTTATGGTGTATATTATATTTAAGTTATGGTATTTCATTATTTGAAATAATTGTTTAATTATTTTTAATTGACAAACAATTTTTTGATAATTTAGTTACTAAATAATTGAAATTAGTAAAAAAAAAGAAAAATCAATTTAAATGAAGAACAATTAATAAAAAAACGAAAGCTTGATTTATTTATTAAAAATCAAGAGTCAATAACTGATATTAAATAGAATAATTTAAATTCAAAATTAAATTTAAAGTTAACTAACTTTAAACAATTATATGAAATTAAAAAAGAAGAAATATTTATCATTAATAATTATTACAAATTTCAAAAATGTATTATGTTATTAAGAAATAAAGAAAAAAAATTTAAAGAAATTGTAATGTTATTTATTAGTGATTTAAATAATTTATAATAGATATTTTTAAAGTTTATTTTATTGAATTTATAGATAGATTTTATAATAACAAACCTATTGAAAATTTTTTATACCAATAAATTGAAAAAGGATCTAACATTCAAAATTATGATTATATTTTAAAATATAGTTATAATAAACCTGGAAAAAAACAAAACAAAGAAGATATTATTATATTTGATGTTTCTTTAATGAATTCACATATTTTAAATAATTAAAATCCATTAAATATATTCCCAATCTCTTTATGGTTTGAGCCAAAAAGTTTATTAAAAATTATTTCTCTTATTTTTAAAGATCAAATTAAATATATGAATGTTATAGAGTTTGAATTAAATAATATTAAATATATTATTAATTTAAATAATTTTTTTGTGGTTGATTTATTTTGTAATTTATTAATTTTAAAAAGATTAAGTATAACAAGTTATTGTTGTTATTGTGATTTTAATAATTGTAATATAAAGGGAAGTGAAAGAAAAGGTAGTAAAAAATTAAGTAATTTTTTAAAATTTAAACATTCTCAAATAATTTTATGTTATTTATATATAAAAAAATATATTTATGAAACTTTATTAAAAATTATGTTAATAAATGAAAAAAATCAATTATTATAATTAAAAAAAAATATGCCAATAATAATGTTATGAAATATGTTATTAAAAATATAATTAGTAGTAGTGATGTTGATAAAAAAAATTTTGAATTATGTATGTATATTAAAAGAGTATATGCTAACTATATTTTTAAAAATTATGAAACCTTATTTAAAGATATTTTTGAAAAAAGAAAATCATTAAAATTAAAAGAAATATGGTATGGCTATATTAAGATTTTAAATATTATTAGGGATGGTATAAAAGATAAAAATATTAATGATGTTTTAAAAAATTTAAAAAAAGAAACAAAATATTTATATATATTGTTATCAAATATTAAACTTCATTCTTATTAGTATATATATGCTTTATTATTACATTTTAATTTAATTTTGAAATTTTTACTTTCAGGATTAGCAGATTTTGTAAATAAAGGATTTAAACATTTATATAAAGTTATTTGGAAAATATTTTTAAATTGTATTCAGAAGAGGTTTAATAAGGGAGAATATTAGTATTGTTTTTTTAGAGATTTATCAAACAATTTTTATGATATATCTGATGAATTAATTAATAATAATATTAATAATATTTTAAAAGGACCTTATATAATTAATTGTTTTTTTGAAAATGACAATAATATTAATAAATAATTGATTACTGATAATATTGATAATGATTTTAAAGAATAATTTGAAAATGAAACTAATTTACAAAAAAATATTTTTAATATTAATATTTTTACAGAAACTAATGATATATATATTAAAAATGTTGCTAAATTAATATATTTGAATAATGTTTTAACAATTAATAATATTGAAAGTAATAGAAAAAATAATGGTGTTAATGATAACATTATTAAAGAGATTATTGATTTAGTTCAAATATTATGTTATTTTTGTTTAAAATTATATTTATCAAGTCATAATCAATTTATTTGGAATAAGCAAGAAAAAAGAGTTTATGAAAAGAGTAGGAATATTATAGAAAGTAAGAGTTTAATTGTTTATAATAGTGAAGCATTTATTGTAATAGATTTTGATATAAAAGAAGATAATGAATTTTCTTAATTTTAATATAAATTTATACCAACACCTTCTCAAGATAATCCTAAAATTATATATATAATAGAAACAGATAATGCTGAATGTTATAATATGTAATTATTATTTATTATTATTATCTCTCAACTTTTAAAGCGAAGATTTATTTGGTTTGTATTTATTTTTTTTATTTTTTCCACACAAGTAAATGTTTTTTTTTAAATATATATTTTTTAATAAAATTTATGTTTTATTTATTAGTACTATATATATCTACAATAGTTTTGAGTTATTGTTATAAATATTGTATATAATAATTTCAATTTCAATTCTTGGGAGCTATGTTTTTATTTTTTGTATTTGTTATTTTTTGGTTTTCTAAAGTTTTGTTTGTAAACTTTAAGTTCTTTCAAAATTTTGGTTGTAATCTTTAGTTGACTTTCAAAACTTATCCACTAATTAAAAATAACCCTTACGTAATAGTGAATTACTTTATTTATTGATTTCTTTTAGAGATTTTGTTATTTTATATTTCCATTGTAAAAGTAAATATCACTTTAATCAATCAAGACTTCAAATACAAAATGAATTCAAACATATGCTTTGTTTAAATTTATTTTTAGAATTTTGCTATGTAAACAAAAAAGTTACATATTTATATAAACTTTTAATGTTTAACATAGAAAAAGTAAAATTGACTATAAATTAATAAGTTTGGTCTCACATTATTTTATATTATCTTTCCTAATAAATTGAAACCTTCTAATGTATTTATTTTTAGTAATTAATGCCTATCTACTTATATATCCTATCATTTCTATAAACTCTCCTGCTATAATAAATTGTAAAGTTGCTTCAATTTTTAAAAAATAACTAAATACACATCTATTACTACTTCCAAAACTTGCTACTTTCTTTACTACTTTTGAAATGAATAAATTAAATAAATACTTATTATCATTATATTTTATAAACAATAAATTATTAGCTTTTTTGTTTATATACAATTTAAGATATTCTTTAATAATTTTAACTGAACATAAAAGACTATCTTTAATTGATTTAATTAAAATATTATTTGTATCATTATTATTTTAATCTGTTTTATACTATTGTATGAAAATTGTTATAAACTTACTTTTAAGTTTATTAAAAACTAATTGATTAAGTGAAATTTTACATATTTTTCTTGGTCTACATAAGTATTTATAATTAATAGTAATTATTGTAGCAAATATTTTTTAATAAAAAACCTATTTCAGTGTGTTAAAATTATTGAATAATTTATTTTTTAATTAATGCTTCAAATAATAAATAAAAAAAGCTTCTCTTTTAAGTTTTTCTTTTAAAAGTCTTTTATAATATTTAATATCAACTTTTTTAATACCTAAAAGTCTATTTGACTATTTGAAATAAAAATTATTCTTGTTAGTAAAAAATTGAATAACAAATTTAAATAAAGCTATTACAATACTTTTATTTATAGCTATAAGATGAGAAATAAATAGTTTATTAGTTTTTAATTTGTTTAAGTTCAATAAAAACTAAAAACAAAAACCTTCATAAGGTTTAAACACTTTATTATAATTTTTAAACATATTTAAAACAATTTGATTTTCAATAAGAAAAGTATTAATTTTATTATAATTTAATATTTGTTTCCATTTGTTTGAATAGTGATCAGATTTTAAAATAAATAGATAAATTTTTTAACATTTCTTCTAAAAAATGTGTTATAACATTTTATTTTTAAATCTTTCTCTAATTTAATGCAATCCTTAAGAGAATTGAAAACTAAAATACTAATACTCACTTTAAAACTATGATTACTCTTTTTGCTTTTAATTTTATAATATAAAAGAGTACTAGTTGAATTATTTTAAAAAGTAATATAACTCTTTCTTAAATATAACATAGTATACTTTTTAAAAATAATTTTTCTTGGGCTACTAATAAAAAAATTTTTAAAACTATTTTCAATTTTTTCTTGTTTTTATGTATTATTTCTTTTAAATTCTTCCATTCCCCAATAAACATTTAATTATTTATTATAATACCATATTTTATTAATAAAAAATCTGTTGCTATTATAATTAAGTTTATTTTTAATTCTAATAAAATTGTTTTGTTTATTAGAATTATCTTTTTTTTAATTAATAAGTCCTTTAAAACACCTTTATTTATTATCATTAATTTGTTATAATCTATAGTATTTTATAAAACTATCAACATATTTTTCTTTAATCTCCATAAAAGTAAACTAATAATTAAGATAACTAAATTTATAAATTTTAATTTCTCAATCAATTTGACTATCTTTTTTAATATTACTTTCACTCTGTTCTAACCTTTTCAAATAAATTTCTTTATTATTAAAATAATTTAAGTCTTTTTGTCTAAAAAAATAAATAAAATTTTTTAAATTAAGTCTATTGTAAATCTTAAGTATTTCAATAATTGTATTAGAATAAAAATACTTTTTTTATATTAAATAATCCAACCTAAATCCTGAAGTAAGTTGATAACAGTGTTTGTATGTATTAAGTTAATGTTTTAACTTTTTACTACAATCAAAAAGTCATCTATATAAACAAAAACTATAATGTTTTAATTTTTCAATACTTTAATTTGTTTTTTCATAATTTTTGTAAAGAATTAAGATGTTAAATTTGATTTAAAGAAAAAACATTAAAATTAAAAGTTTTCTCCTTCTATTTGAAACCCAGTAGGTTTTTTGAATTTTGATATATTGAAATGTAAAAATTACTTTTTTTAGATCTAACTTTATTATTTACTAACTTTTCTTTAAAAATTTTATAATCATTATAAACATGTCTAACTTGAAATGAATTTAAACTTTTATTTACTTTTCATAAATTTAAAATCAGTCTAAACTAATTTAAACTCTTATTTGGAACTAAATAAATTGAATTTAATACTACGTTTTTATTTAAAAATAATTTTTTCTAAAATTATTATACTCATTTTTTTATCTATTCAAACTATCTCCTTCAATTAAATGATTGTATTGTTTCTAAAGTTTATTTACTTTATTTTGTTCAAATTAAAAATAATTCTATAATAAATCTAGTTCACTATCATATATCTAATAAACCAATTTCTTTTCACCTTTTAAAAAATAAACTCAACTTTTTTGTTATAATTAAGTTACTATTAATTAGAATTATTACTAAAATTACTTCTATTACTATTATTATTTTTATAATTTTTATTATTGCTATTGAGTTTTTATTTTTTAATATTGTTGTTAGAGTTATTATTATATTTATTCTTTTCAGCTTGACCTTTATTATTATAATATACTTGAAAACTAGCAGCATTATTAGTTTTTTGAATTAATATTTTAATTAGATTATCTTTTTTGTTATTCTTTAATTTTCTTAACAATCTTTATTAAGGCATATTCTAATGGGTTTTCATATATGTAATATTAAAAATTTCTAGTTTTGCTACTATATTACTTTTTTAATACCAAATTTAATAGTAATCTTTTTAAAAACTAATAATAATACAACTAATTTTTCTAATTATATCTTAACAGTAAAGTCAATTATTATAAAAGCAGTAATTTGAATTTTATTCTATTAATTATACATAAAAAAGTCCAATTTTATGAATTCTACTTTAACCTTTTATACTTAGTGGTAAGAAAGAATTTAATATAATTTAAATTAAATAAAATACCACTATACTTTCTAAAAAGTTCACTAATATAATTATTAAAATCTATTTTAGTTTTATATTAAACTTTTTAATTTCTTTAATTATAAAACCAACTTTAACTAAATCCTGAATAATATTAATATAATTGTCAACAATAGAAGAACTGAAGTTAAGATTAACTTTTTTGTTATTTTTTTTATATTATTATTATCACTTATATTATTAATATTAGTGTTTGTATTATTTTTATTACTAATATTATTGATTAAATTGAGTAATTTTTTAGTTTTGTTGTTGTTATTGAGATTTTTGTTTGTATTTTAGCTTTAATTAATATTTTAATTGTTGTTAAGTAAATTAAAAATTTACTATTATTGTAATAAAATTAAACTAAGATTGACTTGATTGTTGGTTAAAATAATATTAAATGAAGATGCATTATTATTGTTAATATTAAAACTATTAATACTATTAACATTAAGCTATAACATATTAAATAAATTATTGAAATTATTTAAATCATTATTTAGTAAACTAAAGTTAAAACTTTTTAAATTAATGTTATTTATATTTAAAATTCTATTAAAAGAACTAAATAATCTAGAATTATTAATATTATTTGAACTGTTCTAAGATATAGTTTGTATGATATGTAATAAATTGTATTTTATTGTATTATTTATTGTATTATTATTTTTAGTCAATCTTATGAAGATTATAATATTAGTAAAAATATTTTTTAATGGAAAACTATTAAATAATAAAAACTATAAAAGCAGTTATTTATATATTCAATTTTCTTACTAATTCTTACTTTTTGTAAACAAAAAAGTTACATATTTATATAAACTTTCAAAATTAAAATTACAAAAATTGTAAAATTACAATTAAACTTTTAAAAGTGTAGTATTTAAATATATAAAATACTTTAACTACTTTTACAATTTAAAATTATTGATTTCTATAAGGGTAACAAATAAAGGCAATATAAAAGATTTAATAAATATCTGTTTGCTATTTATATTAAATAATATAATTTTTAAGGTTCTTTAGGTATTTTTTTATAAAAATTTAGGGTATAAAAATATTATTATTTTTATAAATTATTTTGAAAATTGTTTACAATTTGAATTGGTCCTTTCAAAAAGCTTAAAAAAATGTCTGCAATCCCAGTCTCACAAGATGGAAAGGTAACCAAACAAATCTTGAAGGAAGGTAGTGGTGAACAAACCCCACCTGGTAGTGGTGAACAAACCCCACCTTTAAAATCTCAAGTTTATGTACATTACACTGGAGTTTTAGAATCAAATGGTAAAGAATTTGATAGTTCCGTCAGAAGAGGAGAACCATTCGTTTTTACTTTAGGTGTCGGAGAAGTTATTAGAGGTTGGGATTTATGCGTTAAAACAATGAAACTCGGAGAGAAATGTAAATGTACCATCCCTTCCGATTATGCTTATGGTAACTCAGGAGTTGGTAAAATTATTCCTCCAAAAGCAACCTTAGTTTTCGATATTGAATTATTAAAGTGGGAATAAATTTCTTTCTTAAAAAACATCTTCTTTTAAGCCTTCCTATCAATTCTCTCAATAATGGCTCGCTTGTTATCGCTGCGCGGGATTGCTTATTGTCAGCAAAAATTGTTAAAAAAAATGTTACGTAGATTGGTAGTGAGAGGAAATTATTTTTTAAAAAGTAGTAGAACTTGTTTATTGTTGAAAAAGAATTTTAATATTTCTTCTTCTTCTTCTTTCTATCACATTAATAAATGTATCTTTTCTAAAGATATTAATTTAAATCAACAGCCATTAGATCATAACAATAATGAAGGTTCATTAGATAATTTATTAATTGATATATTTGATTTACGTAATGCTACTTTTATAAGTGAAATGGATTCATTAAATGAAACATTAAAAAATGCAGAATCCTTTTTACAAAATTTAGAATCATTACTTATTCAATCAAATAAAAAAAAAGTAGAAAATGAGGAAAAAGTAACAAAAATTGCAGGACATGTATTACCATTAGAATGTTGGAATATTGTAAATTTATTATTAAAAAGAACATTTTTAAATATTCATGGATTTAATGATTTTGAAAATGCTAAATTAGATATTGATAAATTAAAATATATTTCAGATAAATGTGAATTATTATTATGTGTAAATAATGGTAATTTAGAGAATGAAGAAGGTTTATTAATTGAAAAATTAAAGAATATGGTTTTAATTTTAGAAAAGGAAATTGAATTATATCAATTAACAAATCATTTAAAAGAATTGGAAGATTCACTTAATAATGATGAAAATAAAGACCAAATTAGAAATCAAATGGTTGAATTATTAGAACATCGTTTTCAAATCTATTTTGATTTTGGAAATGGTAAAGAAGCACATTCTGATATTTGTAAAGCAATTCAAATGTTAGAAGAAGATTTAAAAAAGAAGACAGAAGAACAAGAAGATGGTATTGATACAACAATTAAAAATAATTTAGCTAAATGTTATCTTTTGAGGGCTAAATTATTTTTCACAATTTTATCAGATTTTAATTCAGAAGTTATTTTAGATAAAATTAGAGAAGGTAATCAATTTGTTTTAGAAGAGATTAAATATAAATTAATTCAATTATGTGAAGTATTAGATGTAGACCATAGAGAGTTATTTAATCCAAAAGAAGGTGATGAGCTATCTGCTATGGTATTCTTACGTTCTGCTAAATATCAAGCCAAGGCTGGTTATAAAATTAGAGATGATATTACTAGAGCTAAGGAATTGGATCCTGAAATGGTTGAACAAGATGTTACTTTTAAACATATTTCAGAATTTAGTCAGAAAACTCATGCTAATAGAAGAAAATTAGGTTTTGTAATACTTTTCTTTATTGTCACAACTGTTTCTTTAAGTTATTTTGTTAAAGCTTTAGAGAAGAATGTAGGGGAGAAACCAACAACTAAAACAACAGAAGCTAAGAAATAAGAATTTGTTTTATTTTTGTTTTTAATTTACACGTTAATTTACATTCACACAATAAAATTTACAAGATTTGGATAATGTTGTCAACAATTACAAAAAATTAAAATACAAATGCTAAAATAACTAAACCAATCATTAAGAAGGCTTGTACTTTGCTAAAGTTTGTATTTGCTGCACTTCTTGTACCATTGTTATTCTTATTGTCGCCAGATCCCTTAGTACCAGCAGCAACACTGAATGCTTTTTGAGTAAGGGAACCAACTTGTGTAGTTGCAACAATACTTCTTTTTCTTGCTGTATTACTTGGTTGATAAGAACTTTCAATAGTAAGGAAACAAGTACGATCTATATTGTCACGAATTGCTGCTGGTATACCAAATTGGAAACCATAGTTTTGAGTTGAAGTTGTTGGAATAACATCAGTATTTAATCCACCTGCACGAACTGCTGTACCATTAAGGAAAATAAGTGTACTAAAATCAGCTCTAACTGCATTTCTACAATCTACAACTGATGGAATAGATTCAAATGGAAGATAACAACACATTGCAACAGTGTATGGAGCAATTTCTCTGAAATTCAAATCTGCTGCTTCTGGAGCTTCAACTCTAACATTAATAGTATCAGTTGGAGCAAATTGAGATCTAGGAATAGTAAATGCTGCATCTGCATAAGTAAGGGCAGTAGTATTGAAAATAAGTTGTTGTGTAATTGGTCCACCAACTGTGGTATATTGTAAACTATATGGAATTTGGAAAACGCCATTTGCAGTAGTTGTAAATATCAAATTATAATCACCAAAGAAGTTAACCACACCATTAATAACATTTGATTGCATAGCAATATAATAAATAGTAGTACTGTTGACAACACCTCCAAATATAGCATCAGTTACTGTGAATGTAAATGGACCAGTTACTGACCAAGAGGTTGCATTTTGTTGTACAGTTGTCATGACAATGAAACGGATTTCTAAACGACCTAAATCGTTGACAAAGATCTTGGTTGGTTTTAAGGTACTTTCTGGTGAAGTTTGGTTAAAGTTAACTCTTGTAACAGCTAAAGCAATTGATAAAACATATCTTTGAGAATAGACAACTTGATAACAATTAAGTTCTTGTTGTCCAGTTCCTGGCCAAGTAGTAACTTGAGTAATCATATAAGTAGCCCACATATTAGCAACGATATCGATAACACCACCATTAGTGATTTGTTGAACATTTGGATTTGCAAGGAATTGATTAAGGGTTGCTTGATAAATATAAGTATTAAACCAATTTGTGGATCTAAGCAATTGGAAACCATCACGAATAAAATCTGATTGAGTACATTGTTCTTTTCTTGAAAGACCAAGATTAAAGTTTACTTCAGGAGTATCAAACACTCTCTTGAATACAGTAATTCTTAATGTGACAATAAGAGTATCTGGATCAATATCAGCTTCGAAGATTGGACGAGGAGCACCAACAGTACCTCTATTAAAGGCAGAGAAGGTAACTGCAACAGTTGATTCTTGACTAAGCAATCCAAGGGTTGTATCTTGAGCTACTAGAGTATAAGATGGGATTTGTTGATTATTTGCATGTTGGAAGTTAACTAAACCAGCAGATAAATCTCCTTGGGTGAATTGAGTGACAGGAGTATAGGTACCAGTTGCTGTGTTTAAAAGTCTAAATTGACCATTGGTAATTGCAACTACACGATAAATAACTCTGGCTGGAGAAGGTGCTCCATTTTCTAAGGAAGCTAAATTTGCTGAAGTTAATGTAACATTGTCACCATTGAACAAGCTAATAGTGTTAACTGTAATCTGTAACAGATTCTGACAATTGACTACCGATAACATCAAGCCAAAAAGCACAAGTAAAATTATACCAGTTGATCTCATTTTGATAATAATTGTTATTTACAATTAATAATGTTTTTTTTGTTGTTGAATTTCATGTTGTATAATTTTCTACACTATTTATAATAAAAATAACCATGGTGATTGTGTATTATTAAACACAGAAGATTTGGCCCAATAAAACGCAAAAAGGAGGTTGCTAATTGTTTGACCTTATATATAGTTGATTAACATTCTCACTCAAGGACTTCATTTTGCTGAAATAATCACTTGTCAGTAAGAAAATGTAAATTTATAAATTTTGTAACACTTCCAAATGTTTCAAATAGTAAAATACTCAATTATCAAGATAGACCAAATAATAACTAAATGTGCAACTTATAAATACTATTAATTCGTTATTGAAAATTAAACTTGTTAGAGTTGTAGTAAAAGCGTAATTTTGAGTCATATTTGGTAATTGATCACTTTTGACATTTTGATGCTGTTTTTAATATGCAAGTTTTCCCTTTTTAAAAGTTCTTTGCGTTAGTATCATTGAAGATGTTGTTCATCATACAACAAGTAGATAAGTAATAATAGTAAATGGTGAGTTAGTCAATTATCTAGTTATTCAGTCTAGTAAGTTTAATCTCATTTCTACAGCGTCACCATTGTCAGACACAAAGGTTTGATCAACATTAGATAAATTTTCAATATTTAGTTCTTTTCCATGATTATAGAAATGTTTGTGATAACCAACTACATAAAATCTTAATTTCGTGTAAAGCTTTTGAGCAGATAAATTTAAAGTAGAAACATGTAAATAAATATATTCAACCTTTCCAATCTTACTCTCTTGATTATTGTCACGTATATTAATAACATGTTCTTCTTCATTATTATTTGAATAATAATAACTATCTTCTTGGTAATTAGAATACTCTTCTATAATCCATTCATACTCTCTTACCCTTCTAATCACCTCTGTTAATAAACTATATCCAACGCCTTTCCCTCTCTGTTCTGGATCTACTGCAATACTAATTATTTCAGTTTTTGATTTCTTCTTTGATATACTATATATAACATAACCATAAACTTTTCTTTTATTATTATAATTATCTAATGTTATTTTAGTATCATCTGTTACATTAGATAAAGCTAATAAACCAAATATTTGTTTACAATCATCATGTTCATTTTGATAAAGACTTTTCATAAAATATTTTGACATTTCTTCTCTTGGAAATGGCCTTGAAAAACATTTACATTCTAGTTCCATAACAGATTCAAAATAATTCATATCAACAGAACATACTTCAATTTTATCTTTTGTTATTTCATTATTGTTAATTGTTTTATTTGAACTATAATTATTTATAATATTTATTTTTTCTTTGTAAAGTAAACGTTTATTCATTTGTAAAGTATCTTCATAATTAAAAGATGGAAAATATAATAAAGGTAAATATGTTTGTAAAAATACATGATTTGGGTCATGTTTTAAATTATCATTATTTCCATTATTTAATAAAATTTCAATATTTTTAAAATGTTTCTTTATACAATCACTACATAAATCATAATTTTCACAATTTAAACATTTATATCTTGTACCATGAATGGAACACTCACATCCGTCACATATTACTCCTTGATGTATTGTTTTATTATTTAAAAATTGTAAAGTACCTTCCATTTCTTTAAATTGACTTTTTGGTTTAGTGTAAAGCTATTGTAAAAAAATAAAAATAAAAATTGAAAAATTTACAAAATAAAACTTACATTAAATGTAGTTGAAGGATGTTGAACTTTTCTTTGTAAAGGATTATCAATAATCATAAAATATTTTAATTTTTCAAAATAGAAATCTCTATTTAACATTATAATATAACAATGTCCATATTTTAAATGATGTTTAGAAATTGGTTCTTTACATTTCTTACAATAAATTAAAGGTTTATTAAATTTATTAAATGGACAATTTAAACAAATAATTAATATTTGATTTTTAATTATTTCATTATTACATGAATGACAATATAATTTCTCAATTATTAATGATTCATCATCATTTGTTATTCCAGTAATTAATTCCTTCTTCTTGTCATCTTGATCTACATTACATTGATTAACATCATGATTATGCTTCGCTCTTTGAAAAAAATTAAACATTTTTTATTGGCACTTTTTTTTCAGCCTGGAAGCCTTTATGAACTTGCATGTTTAAGATGGAAGTATTTTGGCACCTTAAATTTTTATTTTGTTTAAATTTTTTTGTAAAGGATGATTTTAGAATTCTTAAAAAATGTTTAATAATTTGATAGTGTTTGTTTTATTATTTTGTTTTTGTTGCTCGGGATTGTTAGCAACAACTATAATGCCTGTTAAGTTTGAAGATGATAATAATAATAACCACTTGAAAGAAAAGATGAATTCCGGTAGTCTTATAACTTTTAATTTTGATAAAAAACCAGCTGATGTCAGATGTCGATGGCTACAAAATAAAAGAGTTTTAGAAGAAGATATTGCACCAAATAATGAAGATAAATATTGTATTGATTTTAGAAAAGGTTCTTCTTTAACCCTTTCTTTCCGTATCTCAAAAGATGATGACGATGACAAGAGACTTCACAACACTAACGATGACGACGATGATGACAGAAGTAAAAACAAAAACATGTACCTTAAAATCTCTAGAGATGAATATAAAACATTTGATAGAATCTTCTTAATGACCCCTGATCTAACTTCTGTTAAGCTTAATGATAATGCAATATATTATATTTTAGTTCATAATAATGATACAAGATTAGAAAGTGAAGTAGCAATTACAATTGATTTAATTTCTGATAATCCTGCATTAGTACCTGGTTTAGTATTTGGTTTAATGTTACCATTATTATTATTTGCTGTTTTATTTTCCATTGCAATTGTTGGTTGGGTTTTTTATCAAAAAAGAAAATCTGCAAAATATCAAGAAGTTTAATTTTCTTTACAATAATATTGTAATCATCATCTTATTTGTAAATTATTTCTTAATAAATAATTTATTAATTTAAAGGAGATACAAATTCAGTTGGATGAAGAGGAGAAGTATGAGCCCAATCAGAAGCATTTGGAAGTAAACCTAAATAATAACATTTCACTAAAGCCATTCCTAGTCCAACAAATTGGAAAAAGATATATACAATTTTAGGTAAAAAAGTTGAAATCTTTCCTCCACTTTCATCATCAAATGGTTTAAATGCTTTTATAAAAATTAATTTAAAATAATTAATAAATAATTAAGCTTACCTTCATTCGTACTTAAAATTGCTTTGATAGGATTAAATATTGCCATAACAGTAAATATAATTGGGAAAATATTTATTTGATTACCAATCATCCATAATAAAAAAGCATTCATAAATAATCCACGCATTGGTGAAGTAGCAAAATCCCAACATTTCTTTTGTTTTAATTCTACAAGACCAACTTTTTTATCTTGTTTTTCTTGATTAGATGATGAAGTACCATTATTATTACTACTACTATCACTAATAACAGAAGAAGAAGGAATATAATTAAATGGTTTCGGAATATCTTGTTGTTGTGATGGAGCGTCAACTAATTTTATTTTCCAATCTCTTGACATTTTTTAATAAACACAAAGTACTTCTAGTAGTAGAAGAAAAAGGTGATACACCAAGTGCAACAATTTACAAATAAATATCAACAATACACTAAAAAAATTGTAATTAACAAAAGAATAATAAATTTATGAAAATAAGATGAAAATTTATTAATGTTTTTCACTAGTTTAAAAATTATAGCCAGCCTAAAAGAATGTTAAAAGTTGATAGGTTTACTCATCCCGATGAAAGGAGTGAAATATTGTGTTATTATTTGATTTCAATTACAAGTGTGTGAATTATTAAATTAGAAAATATAAAAATCAGGTGTATTTAAAGCAACTACTAATTTATAAAAAACACCAGACATATATCCTTCTAATTTAACTCTACTATTTAAATCATTTGCTCTAAGATGTTTTTTTATATCAGGTGTACATCTAAAGAAGATTAAATTACTTCCATAAATTGGGAAAATTACGGTCATTTGAGTATTAATATAATAATTAGAGATGGTAAAATTATTTATTTTACTTCCTCTGTGTAATAGTAGGTCTCTATTCTTTAACTTTTTAAAATGTTTTAAAAAACTTCTTTGCATTTTTTTTTATTTTTTTATTTTTTTATTTTTTTTCCAATTTTTTGAAGTTTTTGTTTTCAAACATTTTATTATGTTGCAGTCATAAATAAATAATCAACAATGAATTGTAACCAATTCTTTTCCCTTGTTTGAATTAAAAAACTACTTGAACTATGTGGATTACAATAAACATCCCACTTCGTTGTATTAATTGCAGATAATTTTAAACGTGTTGGATAATTCCTATTCTCAAAATCATTTAATCCCAATTGACCATACTTATTCCAACCCATTACAAAGATATTACCATTGTAATCTTTACAAAAAGAATGACAAAACCCAGCTTTAACTTCCTTCATATCAGATAAACCATCAATCTTTGTAAATGTCTTTCTATTATTATAATCACCTAAACCCAATTGACCTTCATAAAGTATATCATTAATATATTACAAAAATATTGGACTTACCTTCTTCGTTCCTTCCACTAGCAAAAACCTCACCATCTGATGTTAACACTAATGTGTGATCACCTCCACATGCCACACCTGTAATATAAGGTAAATAATCGCCATCAAGTTTTGGAGTTTTGGGTACTTTTAAAAACTTTTCTTTACCCATTCCAATCTCACCATTAAAATTAAAACCACTAACAAACATTTTACCTCCTTTTGAAATAAAACAAGAATGACATGCACCACATTGTACATTAGAAATGTAATCACCTTCATAAACTAAATAATCAAAATGATCTATCCTTATAGGTTCATATATTTCACTTTCTGTAACTTCTTCACCATACAATCCAAGTTGACCAAAGATATTAAGACCTGTACCATAAAGAAAATGACTTTCAGTTAAAAATATCGTATGATAAGCACCACATGATATATCTACTACTTTCTCTTTAAAACAATTTAATTTTGTTAATTGAGATCTAAATTTTTGTTTTCTTCCATCTTTTATTCCAAGTTGACCACTTTGTAAAATAATTATCGTAATACTGTAATCTATAAATACTTACTAGAGGTTACTTCCACACGCAAAAACATTTCCGTTATTAGTTAAAATAAATGTAAAATCTTTTCCACAAAACACTTTACTAATTGTCTCACCATTTAAAACATTATTTGTTGTAACAATATTATTTAATTGTTGTTGATTTATAAAATTATCAATGTCAATATCTGTAATTCTAGAAATTAAATTATTTTTAATCGATAAACCTAATTGTCCATATTCATTATTTCCAATTCCAAATAATTTATTATTACTTGTTAAAAGAAATGAATTATTTGTAGATGGTTCAATTAATTTTAATTTTTCAAAAGTATCTACTAATGTAAATCTATTTCTATTAATATTATCATTTAAAAATAATTGATAATTATCATTTAATCCACAAACGAATAATCTATTATTTGTTTTACGGAAATTTAATATTTGTTTTAATGCAGACATTATTAATCTCTTTTTTTTTCAAAGCAAGATTAATTAATGGTTGTTGTGTATTTTGTGAAATGAAGAGGACTTTCCGCCACCTGACCGGCTCGGGAAAATAGGATTTAACAATGTGTTTATAGATTTTACAAATATTTTGCTTTGGGCTTAATTGAGTATCACAATTTATTGTTTATTTACAATCACACAAAAGTCTATTTCAATTTAACACCATCTGCCAAATCCACCATAAGGGAATCCATAACCTCCCCAGCCTCCAAAGAATGGTGATGCATAAGAATTGTAACCATAATTATTATAGTAAGGAGAGGTATAATAAGATCCATAACTTGCATAAGGGGTGTAACTTGTTGCAGCTAATTGATTGCTATAGGCTTGAGTATTTTGAGCATAATTATAATAAGGTGAATAATATGTTCCATAATTGGTACCAGAACCTCCATAATAACCTAATCCATAGTTATTCGATCCCCATTGACAGTTGACCACTGAAAATAGAACTGCTAAGCATAATACAACACAAACAATTGCTTTCATTTTCACACAATTTCTCACTAAATAACACAATAATATTTTTTTGTTGATTTCAGAATACTGAAAAGAAGATTTGCTTTTATTTCATTTTCAAACCCTTTAAATTTCCATTTCTGAAGAAACACTAAATTCCAAACATTTCCCAACAGTAGTTAATTACTTTACAAATAAAATAAACATTTAACTTTTAAAGAAATTCATGTAATCTTTGTAAATTTTAACAAAATAAAATTAGTAATTGATTTAAGGATTGTTATTGTAGTTCAACTCGTAATTGTCGAAGTCTTCAAGTGTTTGCAAGTTTCAACCAAGTTGACCAAAAAATTGTAAATTTAAAAACTTATTCAAGAAAGGAATGTAAACTTGCACACAAAAAAATTTGCAACAAAATGTACAGTTGTGGATCAAATCAAAGTAGTCAACTATGTACAAGATTTATTTCTAAAGAATTACTAAAAGAATTTACACCAATGACCAACATTAAAAATCTATTAAAAAAAGAAGAAAAAATCAATCAAATAGAAGGAAGTTTAAATTTCACACTCGTTTTAACAAACAAAAATAGAATTTTTGTTGTAGGAGAAAATACTTGGGGTCAACTCGGTTGCAAGTTTGAACAACTAAAAAAATCAGTACCGATTGAGAATAAAGTTTTAGATGATAAAGGACAATCCCTTGATGTTTTAAAGATTGCTTGTGGAGAGGAACATTCAATAATTTTAACTAGAGATAATAAAGTTTATAGTTGTGGTGGTAATAGTTATGGTCAACTTGGAATTAAACAAATTGATTTTGTAAATAAATTTACAAATATTTTACATTTAGATGAAATTATAAATGTTACATGTGGAGAATATCATACAATGTTTATTTCTAAAAATAGAGATATCTATGCTGCAGGTAGAAATTATTATGGTCAACTTGGTTTGGAAGATAATACAGATAGATATATCCCAACTAAAATTAATTTTTTTAACAAAAACTTAAAAGAAGGAGATTTTATTACACAAATTAAATGTGGTGGAGCTCATAGTTTCTTTCTTTCTCAATTCGGTCAAGTTTTCTCTTGTGGAATGAATTTACACGGTCAACTTGGATTGCCATACCCCATTAAGGAATGTAACACTCCAAAGAAAGTAAATATTGAACATGTAGTACAAATAGAATGTGGTATTTGGTATACATTATTTTTAAATTTATTTGGTGAAATTTACGGTTGTGGAACTAATCAACAAGGTCAACTTGGTTTAGGATTAAATAAGAAGGAATACAAGAATTTAATAACGAAAATTAATTTTCAAAAAATAGTTAATGAAATACATTGTGGTTCTTCTCATTCAATTTTAATAACAAATGACAATGAAATTTATGTTTTTGGCGAAAATCAAAATTATGGTCAATTAGGTTTAGGAGATTTAGAAAATAGATTTGTACCAACTCCATTGTTATCAAATAGGAAAAGTAATAACAATACTATTACTCACACATCTATTGATATGAAGTGGAGAGTGTTTTGTAATGTAGCTGGGAATTGTACTTTTCTAATTGAAGAACCATTTGGAAAATTGTCAATGATTGAAGGTTTTAAAAAACATTTAAGGAGTGATAAGTTGACAGATTGTTCTGTTAATTGTTATTATCATTAATTATTATTATTGTATAATTACTGTACAAAATTATAAAAGCTTATTATTTTCATCCTCCATTGTTATTGTTGTATTATTCAATAATATTAAGGAAGATGATTGTAGTTCCTGTATATCCCTATCCTTAATAAATTCTCTTGTTCTATCTAATAATTTACCTAATATATTCTTACCTGGCCATTTGTATGGACTTATTCGTCTTGCTTCTTTTTCATTCAAACCAATTCCCCAAACTGAATCATTAGGAGATGCTTCTACTAAATGTTTACCATCAGTTTGTAATAAAATCTCTTTTAATTCTGGATTTTGGGTAAATTTCTCTATCAAATGTCTAATAAATAAACTTTCTCTACTAGCACCCCATATTTCACCATTAAAATTATTTATTAATCTTCCCAAAGCTTTTGCATCTCTAGGTCTTTCACATTCTAATATTTGTTGCATAGTTTCTTCATCTTTAAATAATTTAGCCTTTTCATACATTAATCCTTGTTCCGATGTTTTAAATGTTATACCATCTAATGTATATGATGCTGGATAGAAGTTTGAGAAAACATATTTATCTTTCCAAAAGAAAACAAATTTTTCATATGGATTTGTTTTAACTGGTTGTTCATTCTTATTAACTTTTTTACTGCAAGAGGGTGTTGCACGCTTCTTATTACCCTTTGTCATCTGTTTTTCTATCATTGTTTTTGATTATGTTGTTTGTTGTCAATTATGTCACACTTAATTTCAATAGAAATATTTCATTGTCAGACTTGAATTTAATTGTTTTTTCAGTTCCAAAATGTAATTATAACATATATTCTAATAATTTATTTATACTTTACAATAATTAATAAATTAAATAATATTTTAAATTTTCAAATTAACTAGAAAAGAATAAAAGTCTTACTGCCATTCCGATACAAGCCAAAGAAACCCAAGGACTTAAACGTTCTCCAATTCTTGCAGATTTATAAAATATTCCTCTTAAACTATAATTTACATATCATTCCGATAATAATAATCAAAATCTTAATAATCATTAAAAACTTACCCATGTTTATTATTATCTAACCAACTAGCTTTATATGCATGAACATAAGCACAAGTACATATTAATAAAAGAAATGTAAATAATAAACTTTCAAAATTAAAAAGTGCACTCTTTATATTTAAATATTATAAATGAATTATTTAAATAAAA
>CADWAF010000403.1:0-11451 GCA_902984215.1 Willaertia magna
AAAAAAATAATTTAAATTTGAATTTTTTTTAAAAAATATTTTTTTATTTTTTAAAAAACAATATAAATTTATACTGTTTTTATTAATTTTTTTATTAAAATATTAGCAAAAACTATGAATATTATAAAAATTGTATAAATTTATACTCTTTAAGCTAAAAATTTTTATGCTTTTTATAAAAAATTTATGCTTAAAATGACAATTAACTGTTGTAATTAAATTAAACATGTTTAAAACAGTGTTTTAAAAAAAAAAGAAATTTTTGAAAAAAAGTTATTTTAAGATTGTTTTAAAAATATTTTATTGAATCTTTTTTTGTTTTATTTTTGCATAAATAATTGGAAAACTATATATGATTTTAAGTATAGTCATTATGGAACTGTTAAGTATAAATAATTTTATTAATTTTATAAAAATATAATTTGTTATTACTAAATATAATTTTTTGATATACAAATTATAAAATAAATCATATTTTTTATTATATTCAACTAAAAAATCATAGTGAATATTAAAATAATTATTATTTTCTAAAATTATTACAATTATTACCATATCTAAAATAATTTTTTTATATAAAAATCATTTACGATTTCTATTAAAAAATATAATAATTAAAATATACTTCTAAAATCTATAATCATTATTATTTTTTTTTAATAATTTATTTCTTATATCATTATAAGTTTTATTTTAATAATCTATAATAATTTTTTATTTTTTATTTTTTATTATTATCTAAATTATTTTTATAATTTAAATATATTAGATATTCTTTGTTTTTTAAAAAAATAAAACAAATATTAAATAATTTCTTTATATATCATTATTGATATACAATTTTTGTAATTGTATAAAAATATAAATAAATATATTTTTATTTTTATTATATTTCATATTTAAATTTTTTAATACTTTATAAAAATAAAGTTTATACTTTGAATTTTAAAAAAATTTTATTAATTTTTTTATTTTATTACTTATTTTTTTTTTAGTTATATTTAAATTATATTTAATTTTATTTAACGTATAATTATTTTTATTTTTATTAATACTTCTTTTAATTGATAACAAAAAATTTAATATTTTTATTATATTATTTAATTTAATTTCTTTATATAATATTTTAATAATATTTTGTTTTAATGATGAATTATGAGGTAAATTTTATAGTTTATTAATTAAATTATAAAATATTTTTATTTTAACTTCAATATTTAATTTTTTTAACCCTTCATTATTATTTAAATAACCATTTAATAATTCTTTAGTTATTATTATTATTTTTGAATTATCTATATTATATTATAGTATAAAGAATTATTAAATGATTATTTATTTATTTACAATAATAATGACAAAGTATAATATTATTTGAAATTTAATCTTATAATTATATATTTATAATCAATAATCATAACTCTATACCAATGTAAATAATATTTTTTATATATTTTTAATTTTACTTTTATATAACAATAGTATTATCTAAAAAAAATTTTAAATTATCTTTAAGTACATTCTTTTTTAAGTTTTATTGTATTAAGATATATATTTTATATTGATGAATATAAAAATTATGTTTAATTAAATTTGTATTAAAGTTATATAAATTTAATTTAAAGTTAAGAGATTTTATATGATAAATATTTAAATTTAAATTAAAATCATTAATTTTAAAAATAAATATTTAAAATTTAAAAAATTAGTAATCAATTTTATTACGTATTTTAGAAACTAGTTTGATAATACTTTTTATAAAAGTTTATTATTTTTTGTGCATTCATTAAATTGTTTATTTACAACAATTTTTACAAAAAAATTCAATAGTTACAGCAATTTATAGCTTGACACTGCGGTAACCTTACAAATAAAAATCAACAAAAATTCCAAGCGTATTGTAACTATTTACATTAAAATACATTTATGCGACTTGGTTCTGAATTCTTCAAATAAATTTTCACCGTTCAATAATCTTGTTACAACATCATTCCAATCAATATAACCCCCTTGTGTTAATCTAATTGCTTCATAAAAAACTGTATCAATATTATATCCTGTTTTAGCACTAGTCTCAATATAAATTGGTTTTAATTTACAATTTTTACAAAGTCGTCCCACCAACTCTTCAATAATTTCATTTGTAATTTCTCTTGTTTTATTTTCTTGTTCAATTAAATCCAATTTATTTCCAACAATAATAATTGGAAGATCATCATTATGATCATTTACTCTATAAAAACGGCCAATGCTATACTCAACTTCATTTAATGATCTTTTGTCTGTTAAATCACAAACTGTTAAAATGCAATCAGCTCTATAAAAGTGATCTCTTTTGTTATAATAAAAGTATTTAATTAAAGTTGACAACAAATCTCTTCAAACCTACCTCATTGCTCTATAATCTTCTTGTCCAACAGTGTCTATAATATCCAAATTAAATATCCTTTCTTCTACTTTTGTACACATTCTATACATTTCGTCAATTATTACACTTAATAATTACAATAAAAACCAAATATAATAATGAAACAATAAATTAATTATTATATTATAATAATAAAAAGAAACATACTCATTATTTTCAACAAATTCATTTCTAATGTACCTAAATGTAATTGCTGATTTCCCAACGCTATGTTCACCTAAAACTGTTATTTTTATTTCTTTGTACAATTCATTGAGTTTATTTAATTCTTTCATTTTCGTTTTGCCATTGTAAAATTTTGGTTGTTTAATTTTTAAGTCATTATAATGATTTAAATAAGAATAAATTGTTTTGTAATTGTAAACTCCAATAATTTTTTGTTGTAGTTCAGTTGTGACATACTTTAGAAATGTGGAAAATAATAAATCTTTATAAAAAGTTTTGTTAAATATATTATTACAACATTTATTAAATTGTTTATTCACTAAATATAAATTATTTACTGAACTAACGTATAGTTTCAATAAATGATCTTTCGGAACTGTCAAATAGCCCAGTATGTGACAAATAATTTCATCGGGTAAAAATTGATAATTTCTTCTGCCCTCTTTTTCAAACATTTTTTTTATGTATTGGATTTACAACTTTGTTGTAAAAAAAGTTGTAAACACACTCCTTTTCTAAACATTTAAAAACTGTATTTAGTTGACCAGATTTATCTTGTTTTATAATATTTACATTAAAATACACTTTCGTGACTTGCTTTCAAACTCTTTCAATAACTTTTCACCTTTCAATAATCTTTTAATTACATCATTCCAATCAATATAACGACCTTCTGCTAATCTAACAACATCAATAAAAGCTTCATCAATATTATACCCAGTTTTAGCACTAGTTTCAATATAAATTGGTTTTAATTTACTTTCTTTACAAACATTTTCAACAACCAATTCTTCAACCATTTCTTTTGTAATTTCTCTTCTTTCAACATCTTGTTCAATTAAATCCAATTTATTTCCAACAATTACAATTGGAAGATCATCTTGATCTTTTACTCTATAGAAATTTACAATTGTATTCTTTACTTCTTCTAACGTTCTTTTATCTGTCAAATCACAAACTGATAGAATGGCTTTTGAATATAATAAATGTTGATCTCTTTTAAAATTGACAATCAACAATAAATTTACAATAAATTAACTTTCCACTACTTACCTTAATGACTTAAACTCTTCTTGTCCAGGAGTATCTATAATATCTAAATAATATGTATTTTCATCAACTTTTAAACATCTTCTGTAGTGATCCTCAATGGTTGGACTTGTAAAAATTGTAAATTATTATTTAAGAATTTTAAAATTATTTAAAATTAAAAATTAATTAAAATTAATTCAATAAAAAATTATTTAAATAAACATACTCATACTCTTCAAGAAATACATTTCTTTGATATCTTATTGTAATAGATGATTTTCCAACTCCTCCTTCTCCAACAATTGCAATTTTCATTTCACAATAATTACAAAAAAGATTTAATTCTTTTGATTGTTGTTTCATTTTTACGTTATTGTAATGATTTAAATAAGAGTAAATTGTTTTGTACTTATAAATTTCAATAATTTTTCTTTGTAATTCAGTTGTGACATACTTTAGAAATGTGGAAAATAATAAATCTTTATAAAAAGTTTTGTTAAATATATTATTACAACATTTATTAAATTGTTTATTCACTAAATATAAATTATTTACTGAACTAACGTATAGTTTCAATAAATGATCTTTCGGAACTGTCAAATAGCCCAGTATGTGACAAATAATTTCATCGGGTAAAAATTGATAATTTCTTTTTTGTTTTTTAAACATTTTTTTAATTTTTTTTGTTTTGTAAATGCACTCTGAACTTTGTTACAACAACATGTAGAACTTTTTAACTATCACTTGTGCTTCTTTTATTTTCCCACCACAAAAAAAAATGTCCTTAGAAGAAGCACAAGTAATAGTTATTGATACAGGATCTCAAACATTTAAAGCAGGAACGGCAGGCGAAGAGACACCAAAATCTATTTTTCCAACAATTATCGGTTTTAACAAAAAAGCAAACGTCAATGAATCAAATAGTGACGTTTTGAAAGATGAATTTATTGGAATGAAAGCTCAAGAAAATCTTCAAGACTTGTTAAGCGTGTCACCAATTATTGATCGTGGTATTGTTACTAATTTTGAACATTTTGAAAAGCTTTTAAATTATACATTTTATAGTGAATTAAATATGTTACCAAATGAACATTCAGTGATTTTGACAGAAATGACATTGACAGAAGAAGAAAAGATTCAAAGAGAAAAGAAAACTGAATTAATATTTGAAAAATTTAATTCACCTTCTTTCTATCTTGGTCATCACTCCATCTTATCATTATACGCTAATGGCAGAACAACCGGTGTTGTTGTAAATTCAGGGCACGACATTACCAACGTTGTTTCGGTATGCGACGGCAAAATACAAAAACAAGCGGCCTATAAATTACCAGTTGGTGGAAGAGATGTCACAAAATATTTATCTCAATTATTAACAAAAAATATAGAAAATTTTAAATTCTTAAATGAAGAAGAAAAATTAAAAACTGCACAAGATATTAAAGAAAAGTTTGCAAACTTTTTAGATAAAAGAATGTATGGAACTGATAAAGAACAAAATTATGAATTACCTGACGGTACGGTTTTAACTTTTACGTTACGTGACGATGTTGTGACAGAATGTGGAGAAGTATTATTTAAACCAAATTTATTAAATGAAATTTACAATAACACAGAAATTAATGATAATTTGGGTATTCATGAATTAGTTAATACATCAATTATGAATTGTGACATTGATTTTCGCAAAGAATTATATTTAAATATTGTTTTAAGTGGTGGAAATACCTTATTTAAAGGATTTGGTGCAAGATTAAGCAGAGAAGTTGAAGAAATATCACCTTCAATGGCAGCTAAAACAATAGAGAACGAGGAAAGAAAAATTGCTGAGTGGATTGGTGGGTCAATTGTTGGTAGCATGCATTTCTTCTCTGAACGTTGTCTTTCAATCGCAGAATATAAGGAAGTAGGTGTATCTATTATTCATCGCAAATGGTTTTAAAATAATATTTATTTGTATAATGAGAGTAAATATATTTTTTGGAAAATAATTCAACAATTGTTTTTCTTGCCGTTCTTTTGGCATAACCTTTTTGCAAGAATTACACAAAAGAGGCACAAAACACAGAACTCGCCTTATAAACGTTAATTGTTATTTAAATCAATGTTTTATTTCTTTTGTTTTTTCTTAGGGTTATAAGTCTCCAATTCTGCATGTAATTTAAGAAAACGTTCAGAGTGCTCTTTCAACCATTCCAAAGCCTCTTCCTTTGTGACAACTTGTGGATATTTCTCTAAAGAATAATCAACTAACTCTTCAAGAACTTTAGCAACAATAGGTCCAGGATTTATACTCAATGCTTTTGAAATATCCGAACCATTCAACACTGGTGAACTTTCTTGTAGAAGATATTTTTGTAAACTAAATTTGAAAAATTATTTATTGTTTTAAATAAAAAAATTTATTAATTTTAATACCTAAAATTTAAAATTTATATTATTATTAGTTAATATAAATTTTTTAAAGTTAAATTATTAAATTTAAATATTATAAAAAAATTTTATAATTAATAATAAATAATAAATAAATCTATTAATATATAAAGATAAAATTTAAATAAATTTTGTATTTTTTTTAAAAAATATATTTTATAATTTTAAAAATCCAAAGAGCTATTATAAAATTAAATAATAATACATAAAATTTATAATAATTTTTTTATTTTAATATTAAAATATTTTGTATAATCTTTATATATTTTTAATTTGCCTCAACATTATAAATTGTTTTTAATTAATTTTTTTAGTAATAAAGAATAATAATTTATAAAAAAATGTTTAAAAATGATTTAATAAAATAAAAAAATAAAAATAGAATTAAGTATAATTTTGAAATGAATTATTAAATAACGTTATTTTTTAATTACAATTTTTTATAAAATACTTTGTAAAGAAGATTTAATTAAAATTGTTAGTGAAAATCCTTTTACTTTTAAAATTGTAATGAATTATGATAATAATATTGTAAAGGATTTTACTGATTTAATAATTGAAAAGAATGTTAAAGCTTTTAGAGCGTTACCAAGGAGTTATAGAAGTATGAAATTAAACAGAGAGTTTGTTTGTAACATCATTACAAAAAAAGATTGCGAAACGATAATATTTACATTAAAATACACTTTTGTGACTTTGTAGATTCAAACTCTTTAAATAAATTTTCACCATTTAATAATCTTTTAATTACATCATTCCAATCAACAAAAGCATTGTGCGTCAATCTAGCAGCTGCACAAAAAACCTTTTCAATCTTTATAAAAAATACAAATTTTACAAAACTTACCTTAATGATGAAAACATATCATCTCCTGCAGTGTCTAAAATATCTATGTGATATTTTGCTTCGTCAATTGTTGTAATTTTTAAATAATTATCTTCAACAGTTGGACTTAAAGTTAATAATGAAAATATTACAAAATTACAATTTAAAAAAACATACTCATATTCTTCAACAAAAATATTTTTAACATATTTAACAGTAATTGCTGATTTTCCAACCCCGTTTTCTCCAATTACTGTTATTTTCATGTTATAGGTTAGTCTTTTTTTATCGTAATTAAGAACGTTAATTTCTTTTGATTGTTTTGTTTGTAAAATAACATAACAGTTTAAAAGTGAATAAATTGTTTTGTGATTGTAACTTTTTGTTGAAGTTCATTTGTTAAGTATTTAAGAAACGATGAAAATAATAAATTTTTATAAAAAGTGTTATCAAACGAGTTTTTAGCGCATTCATTAAATTGTTTATTTACCAAGTATAGATTATTTATTGATTTTACTAAAGGCTTCAATAAATTTTCTTTTGGAACAAGATATCCAAATACGTGACTAATTATTTCATCGGGTAAAAATCGTTGGTAAGGTGATTGCAATTTTGTTAACATTTTTTTCGCAAAAGATTTTTTTTACAACAATTTTTACAAAAAAATGCAATAGTTATAACAATTTATACCTTGACACTACAATAACCTTACAAATAAAAAGCAACAAACATTCCAAGAATATTGTAACAATATTATTATTTACATTAAAATACATTTATGCGACTTGGTTCTGAATTCATCAAATAAATTTTCACCGTTCAATAATCTTGATACAACATCATTCCAATCAATATAACCCCCTCGTGTTAATCTAATTGCTTCATAAAAAACGGTATCAATATTATATCCTGTTTTAGCACTAGTCCCAATATAAATTGGTTTTAAAGTACAATTTTTACAAAGTCTTCCAACCAACTCTTCAATTATTTCATTAGTAATTTCTCTTGTTTTATTTTCTTGTTCAATTAAATCTAATTTATTCCCAACAATAATAATTGGAAGATCATATTGATCATTTACTCTATAAAAACGGCCAATGCTATACTCAACTTCATTTAATGATCTTTTGTCTGTTAAATCACATACTGTTAAAATGCAATCAGCTCTATAAAAGTGATCTCTTTTTAATAAAAGTATTTAATTAAAGTTGACAACAGATCTCTTTAAACCTACCTCATTGCTCTATAATCTTCTTGTCCAACAGTGTCTATAATATCAAAATTAAATATCCTTTCTTCTACTTTTGTACACATTCTATACATTTCGTCAATTGTTACACTTAATAATAATTACCATAAACATTGAGTTTAGTTAATTCTTTCATTTTCGCTTTGCCATTGTAAAATTTTGGTGGTTTAGTTTTTAAGTCATTATAATGATTTAAATAAGAATAAATTGTTTTGTAATTGTAAACTTCAATAAGTTTTTGTTGTAGTTCATTTGTGACGTACTTTAGAAATGTGGAAAATAATAAATCTTTATAAAAAGTTTTGTTAAATATATTATTACAACATTTATTAAATTGTTTATTTACTAAATATAAATTATTTACTGAACTAACGTATAGTTTCATTAAATTATCTTTCGGAACTGTCAAGTAGCCCAGTATGTGACAAATAATTTCATTAGGTAATAGTTGATAATTTCTTCTGCCCTCTGGTTCAAACATTTTTTTTATGTATTGGATTTACAACTTTGTTGTTTTTGTAAACACACTCCTTTTCTAAACATTTAAAAACTGTATTTAGTTGACCAGATTTATCTTGTTTTATAATATTTACATTAAAATACACTTTCGTGACTTGCTTTCAAACTCTTTCAATAACTTTTCTCCTTTCAATAATCTTTTAATTACGTCATTCCAATCAATATAACTACCTTCTGCTAATCTAACAACATCAATAAAAGCTTCATCAATATTATACCCAGTTTTAGCACTAGTTTCAATATAAATTGGTTTTAATTTACTTTCTGTACAAACATTTTCAACAACCAGTTCTTCAACCATTTCTTTTGTAATTTCTCTTCTTTCAATACCCTGTTCAATTAAATCCAATTTATTCCCTACAATTACAATTGGAAGATTATCTTGATCTTTTATTCTATAGAAATTTACAATTGTATTCTTTACCTCATCTAAAGTTCTTTTATCTGTCAAATCACAAACTGATAGAATGGCTTTTGAATATAATAAATGTTGATCTCTTTTAAAATTTAAAATTGACAATCAATAAATTAATTCTCCACTACTTACCTTAATGACTTAAACTCTTCTTGTCCAGGAGTATCTATAATATCTAAATAATATGTATTTTCATCGACTTTTAAACATCTTCTGTAGCGATCCTCAATGGTTGGACTTTTTAAAAATTGTAAATTATTTAAAATTATTTAAAATTTAATGTTAATAAATAAACATACTCATACTCTTCAAGAAATACATTTCTTTGATATCTTATTGTAATAGATGTTTTTCCAACTCCTCCTTCTCCAACAATTGCTACTTTCATTTCACTATAATTATAAAAAAGATTTAATTCTTTTGATTGTTGTTTAATTTTTAAGTTATTGTAATGATTTAATAAAGAATAAATTGTTTTGTAATTATAAATTTCAATAATTTTTCTTTGTAAATCAGTTGTGACATATCTTAAAAATTTTGAAAATAATAAATCTTTGAAAGTATTACCAAACATATTTTTACAACATTCATTAAATTGTTTATTTATTAAATATAAATTATTTATTGAACTAACAGTAGACTTCAAAAAACTATCTATTGTTATTACCGTCAAATAGCCCAGTATGTGACAAATAATTTCATCGGGTAAAAATTGATAATTTCTTCTTTTTTGTTTTTTAAACATTTTTTTTTGTTTTTTTTTGTTTTGTAAATGCACTCTGAACTTTATTACAACAACAAGTCAAACTTTTATTTTCCTATGTCAAAAAAAAATGTCGTTAGAAGAAGCACAAGTAATAGTTATTGATACAGGTTCTCAAACATGTAAAGCTGGAACTGCAGGTGAAATAACACCAAAATCTATTTTTCCAACAATTATCGGTAACAAAAAAGCAAACGTCAATGAATCAAATAGTGACGTTTTGAAAGATGAATTTATTGGAATGAAAGCTCAAGAAAATCTTCAAGACTTGTTAAACGTGTCACCAATTATTGATCGTGGTATTGTTACTAATTTTGAACATTTTGAAAAGCTTTTAAATTATACATTTTATAGTGAATTGAATCTGTTACCAAATGAACATTCAGTGATTTCGACAGAAATGACATTGACAGAAGAAGAAAAGATTCAAAGAGAAAAGAAAACTGAATTAATATTTGAAAAATTTAATTCACCTTCTTTCTATCTAGGTCATCACTCCATCTTATCATTATACGCTAATGGCAGAACAACCGGTGTTGTTGTAAATTCAGGGCACGACATTACCAACGTTGTTTCGGTATGCGACGGCAAAATACAAAAACAAGCGGCCTATAAATTACCGGTTGATGGAAGAGATGTCACAAAATATTTATCTCAATTATTAACAAAAAATATAGAAAATTTTAAATTCTTAAATGAAGAAGAAAAATTAAAAACTGCCCAAGATATTAAAGAAAAGTTTGCAAACTTTTTAGATAAAAGAATGTATGGAACTGATAAAGAACAAAATTATGAATTACCTGACGGTACGGTTTTAACTTTTACGTTACGTGACGATGTTGTGACTGAATGTGGAGAAGTATTATTTAAACCGAATTTATTAAATGAAATTTACAATAACACAGATATTAATAATTATTTGGGTATTCATGAATTGGTTAATACATCAATTATGAATTGTGACATTGATTTTCGTAAAGAATTATATTTAAATATTGTTTTAAGTGGTGGAAATACCTTATTTAAAGGATTTGGTGCAAGATTAAGCAGAGAAGTTGAAGATATATCACCTTCAATGGTGGCTAAAACAATAGAGAACGAGGAAAGAAAAATTGCTGAATGGATTGGTGGATCAATTGTTGGTAGTATGCATTTCTTCTCTGAACGTTGTCTTTCAATTGCAGAATATAAGGAAGTTGGTGTATCTATTATTCATCGCAAATGGTTTTAAAATAATATTTATTTGTATAATGAGAGTAAATATGTTTTTTGGAAAATAATTTAACAATTGTTTTTCTTGCCGTTCTTTTGGCATAACCTTTTTGCAAGAAACACAAAAGAGGCACAAAACACAGAACTCGCCTTATAAACGTTGTTATTTAAATCAATGTTTTATTTCTTTTGTTTTTTCTTAGGGTTATCTGTCTCCAATTCTGCATGTAATTTAAGAAAACGTTCAGAGTGTTCTTTCAACCATTCCAAAGCCTCTTCCTTTGTGACAACTTGTGGATATTTCTCTAAAGAATAATCAACTAACTCTTCAAGAACTTTAGCAACAATAGGTCCAGGATTTATACTCAATGCTTTTGAAATATCTGAACCATTCAACACTGGTGAACTT
>CADWAF010000404.1:0-12045 GCA_902984215.1 Willaertia magna
TAATAATAATAAAAAACAAAATAATCAACAAATGACTAGTTCAACAACAATAAATAATTCCGAATGTTTAAATTTATGTTATGAAACTTATCAACGTTCTTATTTACATTTACAAAAAACAACAATATTAAATTAAAATTTATTTTTTTTTCTATTTAACAGTAATGATTTAAATAATTTATTTATTGACATTGATTTTTATTACAATAATTTACAAAGTAATAATAATACATAATTTAACAAAAATTAATAACCTGGTTTAGCATCAAATGCAGATCCCTTCAATACTCTATCACGTCTCTTAATACCAGTATTAATTGAAATAATATCTGCCATTCTAACATTATTAATTTCCTTAAATAATGCTCTTGCTATATTAGTCTTTCTATGAGAATAGAAACATCTATCACCTTCAATAAATCTTTTAAATTGATCTTTTAAAATGACAGTTGACAATTCACCTAATTGTGAATTATCTTTTTTCTTTTCAATTAACATACAAATCCATGGATCACAATCAGTTAAATCATTACCAAAATATTTAATTAATTTTTCTTGTAATGATTTATCATCTGTAATTTCAGTTGCTGTTAATGGTTTTAATCCTAAATGTTTTCTCATCTTATTAAAATCTGGTAAACCATGATCACGTCCTCTTTGAACGTTGAAAGCTGGTAAATCAAATGCCACATTTCTACCAAATAAAAAGTTTCTTAAATCATCAACAACTTTAATATCTAAATTAGAAGCATGATGTACACTTAAACCTCTTAAATAATAATCTAATTCTTTACTTTCTAATAACTTTTCATAAGCACCAAATGAATCTTTAACTTCTAAAGAAGGTTCAACTTTCTTTCCCTTTTCATTAACTCTAATAAATTCACAACTAACCATACTGTGACCAAATCTATAAGAAGCAGTTGCAAATTCATTTGAAATTGTGACAGGTGTATCTTCATTATATCTAACCTTACGTGGTTTAACAGTATGTTTACCTAATAACTTTGGTAACCATTCATTATAAGTAATTGATTGAATTTGTGCACAATTAATTGATCTTGCAGTTTGATATAATTTTTCATCGACTTTTGATTTACATAATTGTCTTTTGTTTAAACGAAATCTTTTTGCTAATAATCTTGCAATTCTATTATGTTCTCTTAAGAAAACGACATGAACAGCTGATAAACCAATATTTTCAGTTTGTCTAACGTCACCTGCTATTGTTGAGTTTTCTGAAGAGCCTTCCAAGTATTGTCCATTTACTTTAGCTGCTCTTGGTAAGAATTCTTTACCATTCTTTAATTCATATCTTAATAAACCACCTTTTAATAACCTTATTTCTTTAGCACGAACTGGATCACTTCCATAAACTTCTGAACAATCAAAATAACTAGTGACATGATTTACTTGATTAACTGGTTGAGTTGAGTAAGTTAATTTCTTTGAACTATATAAAGATCTAGTCATTGGAATACCATTACGTAATTTAGTATTTGGATCATCTGGTAAACCTGGAATAGTAATTGCTTCACCAATTGTTCTAATATTACCTGCAGAATCAAAATCGTGATCTCTAAATTGACCAAAAGTATAAAACAATGCGTTAACATTATAATCATTAATTGTGTCACACTTTTCTTGATTTACAAAAACATTACTAAGTTCTCTTGCTGAATATTTTGATCTTGGCATTGCCTTAACTCCATCTGTATATTCTGCAGGGGTTAATCTAATAAATTCTTCACTGGCACTACCCCATAATGGATGTTTCTTATTTACACCAATACCACCTGGTTTATAACAACCATGTGAAGATAATTTGTGTAATTTTAATAAACTTTTTAATGACAAGGCCTTTCCATGAATGAAAGAATGATTGTCAGCTGACAATAAAAATACATTAATATACAAAATTGTAGCTAAACAAAAACCAATTGTTTTTGTTAACAAGTTAAGCTTCATAATTAATTAATTTTTTTGTTGTTGATTTGTTGATTTTATAATCATCATTGCTTTATAAATCTTTCTTTTTGGTACAATAGTTTATTGTTTTTACTCTAAAAAGAACAATAAACAAATGGAGAGTAATAAATAACAAAAAAAACAACTTAATTAACAGTAAACTTATCACTTGTCATACGTTTTACAGAACTTTGCAATACATCTGTGAAAGGCCATATTTCTCACTTTATTTTCATATATCTTACTTTATCGGGTCTCCTATACTAAAGGCTAGGAGATTTAATTATAAAAGAGAAAGATAAAGGCATCGGTTTTTGCTTCTAACAATTACTTTTATGACAAAATGGCCCATAAAAGTTTTATTGACATTTAGAAATTATAATTTTTTTAAAAAGTGAATGGCGTTTTATTTTTTTGAAAATTTAACTTTTTTTTTTTTGTAATACCCTTACAATTAATTTTAAGTATATTTTTTAATCTTCTGTTGCAAAAGCAGTTTGCTTATTACTTTGAATGTTTAAAGTTTCTTCTTTATATTTTAATGCAGCGTTTTTACTTCTAATAGCTTCCCAAGGATGTGCTTTGGCATCTAAGGCAGCCTCTTTAGCTAAATCAAAGGAAGTTATTAAACCTATCCAATTATTATCATTATCTTCTACTAGGATATGATGTAAATTATGTGTACTCATTGTAATTGCAACTTGATTTCTTTCATTATTTTCATTTACAAAAATTAAATTTTTTGACATTACTTCCTTTACATTAGTTGTAGAATTCATTCCCTTAATATATGTTGCATAAATTAAATCTGATTTTGTTATAATTCCAACTGCTCTACCTAAATTATTTACTACAACAACACATCCAACATGTTTGTCACAAATTATGTTCGCTGCCTCACCAATTGTTTGACTTTCATTTATTTGATGTACTTGATGGGAAGGAATCATAAAGTATTTTGCTTTCATTTTCTATTTAATTTATTTCTTGTTATTGAACACTTTTTTCACACAACGTTGTTTTTTTTATTGGTTGTATTATTTGGAAAGATGTTGCTTAAGTATGGTCCAGGAAGGGAAGATTACCTTATTTACTTCTTTATTAATTACAATTTCATTACAATGCTAATAATAAAAGTTCAATTTGATAAAATAGCTTCTATTTAAAGGTTTAAAAAATTGTGTATTTCTTTATTTTTGTTACAACTGACAAATTTTTTGTCAACCAATTTGGAAGTAATCACTCAATTAACCAAAAGGTTTGAACAAAGATTCCTACAACAACAACAACAAGTAGTACACAACAAGCAAAGGTAAAACCAAACACCTTTCATCAACAAATTGTAGAAGAATTAAACTCAAACAAAACACGTTTTCCCAACCTTAATTTCCTAAACTTGCTTTAAAAGTTAGTAGGCGCTCGCTCTCTTCCATCGCGCCATTAGAAAGCTCAACAAAATTAAAAAATTTAAAAAAAATATTATCCATGTGAATTAATAAGAATTTAAAAAAAAAATGGCCAATAAGAAGGGTTCTTCCCTTGTAAATAGTGGACAACAAGAAGATGGCTTACGACAACGTAAACCAACAAAGAATTTACCTACTCTTGAAACGGAAACTCCGTCAATTGAAGAAGTTTCAGGACAAGCTACTCCTAAAGTAGTTGCACCATTCTTACAAGAAGAATTTATTGATTTTCTTTATAAACCTCATACTATGACTATTCTAGTTGCAACCTTTGCAGTTATAGTATATTATTCATTCTTACGATATGATTCTAGTTTTACTACTGAAACTAATGTAAAAAGAGGTATTTGGGCAATGATAGCCCTCTTTCTAGTCTATTGTGCAACTCAATTTAGAGATTCTATACTATTACGTCCTCATCCTGCAATTTGGAGAGTAGTAACAGGAATTGGTATCATTTACTTATTATTCTTAGTGTTTTTAATGTTCCAATCTAAAGATGATGCTAGAAGTTTTATGAGATTTTTAGATTCATCGTTAGGAAAGTCTTTACCTGAAAGAGATTATGCAAGTGATTGTAGGGTTTATACTCCTGATGACCCAATTTCAAATTTTAGAAATATTTACGACACTGTTTATGATGAATTTATTTTGGCGCATATTTTAGGTTATATTGGTAAAGCCTTATTATTTAGAGATTTAAAATTATGTTGGGTTATTAGTATTACATTTGAGTTAATGGAAATTACTTTCCAACATTGGTTACCTAATTTTGCTGAATGTTGGTGGGATCATATTATTATTGATGTACTTATTTGTAATAATTTGGGTATTATTATTGGTTTGTATATTTGTGAGTTTTTAAAGATGAGAAAATATCCATTGTGGATTGGTGTTACTGAAATTAAATCTACTAAAGGTAAAATTAAGAGAATTTTAGAACAATTTACACCATTTAATTGGACAAATTATGATTGGCATATCTTTGATGATGCAAAACACTTTTTGTATTTTGTTGCAATTGTTTTAGCAATGAATTTAGTTGAATTGAATGCTTTCTTCTTAAAATATGTTTTATGGGTTCCTCCACCAAATTTATTAAATGTTTATAGATTATTAGTTTGGTTCTTATTAGCAATGCCTGCAATTAGAGAATATTATCAATTTGTTAGTGATCCAAATACTAAAAGATTAGGTGCAAATACTTGGATCGTAATTGGTATAATTTTAGCTGAATTTTTAGTTTATTTCAAGTTTAGTGAAAAGTATTATGAAATTGAATTCCCTCCACATATTTGGGTTAATTGGGTTTTATTCTTTGCTATTTTCATTCCATGGTTCTTTACTTTCTTCTTCTTTACTAGTAAGGCAACAAGAGAAAAGTATCCATTAGTTAAATTTATTTTAAATGCAATGTTAACTTTAAGTATGGTACCAATGGCATTTATGTTTGTTAGTGGTTGTCCAGATTTACAATGGGGAAGACAACAATTTGATACTTTTATTTATTCATTATTAGGTCAACAACCACCACAAGCAGCTCTCTAAATTTTTGTTAATATCTTTTTACATCCTTTTATATAAATATACATTTTACAATTATTTATTTTGTTTATTTTACAATGAATCTGGATTCATTACCTTAACTAGACAGATCATTCCTACACCTAATAACACATGGAAGATATCAACAGCTTCTATTAAAGAACCAAATCCAACACCAGATTTTAAGATATTATCACCAACAGCAATTAAAACAATCATTATAATTAACCAAATATTTCTTTGGCGTTTTCTTTCAACTCTTACTCTACGAATAAATAAATTAATTACACCAAAAATTAAACAACTAATCATTACAATTAATGCTAATGGAATATTTAAACTTAATAAATAAAATGGTTGTAATAAATAAAAAAAACAAATAGATAGTAAAACAACAAATATTGCAACTATTAATTTACTATCTTTTTGTAAATTAAGGTATCCACCTTTATCATATTCAACACTTTGAAAAATAGAAAAAGGTAATAGAATTGGAATGACAACATCACCTGCCCATTTCGAAATATATTTATGAAAATAAATAATAGTAGTTCTACTAGCAATAAAATCAATATTTAAATTTGAGAAATTAATAATTCCTAAAATAGCACCACAAATAATTGATAAGAAAATTCCACTATAACTAAAACGTAAAGTAGAATTAGATGAAAATGATTTAAAAGATTTAACAACTCCAAACCAACAACAGGTTATTAAGAATAATTCACCCAAAACGTTTGATAAAATAGACATTTTTTCCGATCACTGTTTTACTTTTCAAAGTAAGCTGTCATCTTGAATTAAATAATTAGTGATGAACAATAATCATTTGAATAAATTATTAATTAATTAATCCTATAAAATAGACCTACATTAATTAATAATCATCTTAATAAATAAACAGTCTTTTGTGACAAAAATCAATGAAACGATTTGAAAATTAAAAAAAATAAAAAATGCTTCATAACGTTCGTAGAAAATTATTTCTTGTTGGAAGATCAAACAATAATAAAAAAGTTTATTCTTCCTTCTTGTTAAGCAAAAATAATAACAAAAACTATCATACCAATAACACTTTCTTCAATACTTCTACATCGGAATCAACTACTACCACTTCAAGCAATGAACAACAACAAACAAGTAGTACCGACACTAAAACCACTACTACCTCTAGTGGTTTCGTTTTAGATCCATCTAAATGGAAAGTAATAAAAGAAGGAGCCCCACACTTTTCATTAAAAAAACAAGTTAACCCTCTAATAACATCCCTTCCACTCAATGAATCATCTACTACAGGACAATCTTACCAATTAAATGATAATCTAGCCATAGATTCTGAAAATGCTGGAATGGTAGCCTTGGCCCAAGAAAATCATCTTTTAGGCTTTGAAAAGTTAATTTTAGAAAAAACTACCGTAAATAATAAAGAAGTACCTCTAGTGAAGCGTTTAGGAGTTAAAGTGAATAGAGAATATCAAGGAAAGGGTGTTGGTAAGGCTATTAGAAGGGAAAGTCAAAGTGAGATTGAAAAGATTGTTAATAATAATGAAAAAACAATTGTATTAGCTGGAGTAAATGTTGGAGATTCAAAATCAGTAAAATGTTATGAAGAAGAATTAGGTTTTGAAAAGATTGCTAATTTTTCATGTGTTCATATTTATCATAAGAAGTATGAATATGATAGAAGGGTAATGGCAATTAATACTGAAAATAATATTGAAGATGTTAAAATAATTTTACAAGATGATTTTTATAATAATTATCAATTAAAAGATGATGAATTTTGTAATTTAAAAATGGCTGACAATTATTATCAAGTTCCAGAAATGAATAATTATTTTGTTTTTTATAAAGATGGTGATATTATGGCTGGTGCAAGATTTATTGGAATTCGTGATGTTAAGATTTTAAAAACACCTGATGCAACTCATTCTTATTTAGGTTCATTAACTCATTCTTATTTAGGTTCATTGTGTGATAAATATGTTGTTTGGAATAATTATTATGGTTTAAAGAGTTTTAGAACTTCAATGTTTGATCAACTATTTGTAAGAGAAGGTTATGAAAATGAATTAATTAGTTTGTTAAAGGTTGTAACTACAAGAGCTAATCCAGCTGTTCATTGGATAAGATTAGTTGGTGACAATCGTTGTCCTGTTTGGCAAAGAGCTATTCAAAGTAATTTAGATAAATTTAAGAATCAATTTATTGATGGTTTTGCAATTCCATTAGATTTATATGGAAAGAATTATGGTTTAGAAGAAAGCGAATGGAATTCTATTAAACAGGGACCATTATTGTTCCCAGCTAATATATTAAGAGAGCTATAATAAAATAAATAATTTATTATTAACCGTGAATACGATACGGACGTCCTGAAACCGGCTCTGTCAACCATTTTTACTAGAAAATGACACTCAACCATTGTGCAGTCCATGTTTTTGCACTTCTTCATTCGGTATACACAACTCTCCTTTGCTTGGGGCACTAACTTTTGTTTAATTGGTATTAATTGAGAAAAGAACTGAGGCATGTTTTTCTGAAATTCCATTTCGTTGCAAAGCTTACAACAAATTCATCCTATAAACTAAAGATAAAGAGACTTGACAGGAAGAGAATAAATTGAAAGTAAACTGGTTTGATAACCTACAAGATGACGGAATTAAGTAATTTTCCAATAATAAAATTCAAATACTTAAAATTCCACGGTTTACTTTTTTATTGTAAAATCTTAATTTTTTAATTGGTTCCACTGGATTTGAAAACACAAATTCGAATAAAACTTTTATTGTCAAAATTAAAAGCAAAAAACAAAAAAAATTTAAGAAAATGTCTTACGTTACCCTACGTCTATCATGTCCAGCTTTTGGTTGTACAAATACAAAGGTCTATAACTAGGTTCACCTTCATTGTGGAGGTGAATTAGCAATCAATGACAACGCATTAATTAAATGTAGAAAGTGTTCAATTTGTCATCACATTAAAAACTGGTTTTTCCCTTGTTCCAAACATCCTGGAGAGTTTAGAGGCACTACTAGTACTTCGTTTAACAACGCTTTAGTAATGGTTTTTTCAATGGATTTAAGTAACACCAAACCAGATTCTGTTGACTTTGTTGTTAAACTCTCAAAGTACTTAAGACAAAACAGATGGTAATTAAGTGACTGCCAATCATCTTTTTATTAAGCATCTTCCAAAAACATTCATTGTTATTCAATATATTTGTGTTAATTGAAAAATAAATTGTTACAATTTCGATAATCAATTAATTTTTTTGTTGATTATCCATTTCATTTATTTTATTCAATTATAAAAGATTAGAGGAATCTATTTGTTTTGAACTAGTTCTGTAAGCAATTTAAGATGAATTTGTAACGTTTTAGAAATAGGTAATATAGACTATCTATTATAGAGCAACAAAACGGAAATCCTGTTTCTTTATTAAAAAACACTACGACAGAAGCCTTCGTTTATTGTTTTTTTAAAAAGTTGGTGCTTCCTGCTTTCTTATTATTCTTTTCAAAATCATCTTCCCTTAATTGATTTTGTCTAAGAACAGGTTGTAAAGTTTTAAACATATTAAGAATTCTTTCTCCTGAATTACTTTCTTCATTGTTGTTAGTGTTAGAAGGAATGTAATATTGTTGTTCTTTGTTATATCTTAACAAATTAACCATATCTTGAGCACAGTTTAACAAAACATCATTGTCACTGTTTCCTGTAAGATCGTCTCTGCCAGCCATCCACTTTTCAAATTCTTTTGCCAATCCTTCCTTTAAATCTTTTTCATATGGAGTCATTGCCAATTCATTTGCAAAAATTTGCATTGTTGCTCTTGCTCTTTGAAGAATTTGATCTGCTGTCATTTGTCTAAAATCAAATTTAATTTCTTCCAATAAATGTTGCAAAGCATTTCCATCTTTTTCAACAACACATTTATAAACCTCAAACCAAACAACAATGTTTCTAGCCATTTCAATAAACATTTGCTTTTGAACTTCTAAAACTTTTGGTACCTGAATTTGTTGTCTGTACTGTTGATGATAATCATCGTCATTTTGGTCGTTGTAATTATTGAAATTGTTTAACATTTTTTTTAATTGTTTTTAAAGTTTTTTCAAACTTCAGTATAGCTTAAATACTTGGAAACGTGTAAATTTGCTCTATGGTTCCGTGGTCAACTCTATTTATTGGAAGATCATAATTATTTGGTTGGTTCCTTTGTTTTATTTGAAGGGCGTTTGTTTATTTGAATTTGCCAAAAATTCTCTTGAAAACAATTCTGCCTTGCCAGTCAAAATCACAATCAAAAAAAAAATTCAAAAAATGTCTTACATTACTTTACGTCTTAGATGTCCAGCAATCGATTGTACAAACAAAACCGTTTACAACTGGAGTCATCATAACTGTGGGGGTGAATTAGAGATCAATGAAAACGCATTAATTAAATGTAAAAAGTGTTCCACTTGTCATCACATTAGAAACTGGCATTTTGCTTGTAGTATTCATCCTGGAGAATTCAAAAGCACCACTTTTACTAGCTTTAACAGAGCCCTGATGATAGTTCTTGATTTAGATGTAAATGTTGATCCAAATTTTGTAATTAACCTTTCCAATTGTATGAGAAAAAATATGTGGTAGTGGAGAACTTTGGCTTAGATTATTTATTTTAACTGTAGACATTATTATTGTTTTTAATTACAATATTCTTTTTAATAAATAGTTTATAACTGGACATCAATGTCAAACAAATAATCATCTTTCTTTGTATCACTATTACTGCAACAACTAAATGCCATTTTCCTCAAATTATTAAACAAATAATCATTACTTAAATCAACACTACCAATTAACATGCCATATGCCTTAGCTCCACAAGCAATATCTACTACTTGTTCTGTTGGATTTAAAAATAAATCAACATCTACTTGTTGTAAAAAGATTCTTTCATTTACAAAGTGTTCAGATTGTTTCATTCCACATAACCAAATATTTCTTTTTAAATTATCAACAATAAATAAACTTGAAAAACCACCATAAATGGACATCTCTCCCTTTTTACAATTATTTTGTTCACTCTTTTTTAAATTGTCCCAAAATGTAGTTCCTTCTTTAATTTCTTCATTATTACAATTTTTAAAAATTAATTGATTTAATTTAACTTCTCCATGAGATTTTTTTGAAGTGTTTGTCTTGTTAAAAGAGTTACTTAACGCATAGCCATAAAAACCATAAATAAATATTTCACTGTTAGTTGTAAAAGCAACTGAAAAGTGACTGAAAGGAATAGCGAATATATCTAATAACGAATTTGAAGAATTATTATTATTAACATTCTTGATAAATGGTGGTGTAAATTTTGTAAGGGTGGTATAACTTTTTGAAGAGTTATTATTACTTAAAAAACTGTCACCTGACAGTTGATGATAATCATTCATTCCAAATCCATAAAATTCACCTTTATTTGTTAAAATCATTAAATGTCCGTAACCACATGAAATTTTCTTTACAATAAAATTTTCATCATTACTTAATTTTGTAAACTTTTTTTCGTGACTATAATTAATTTTTCCAACGAACCAAATATCTTTGTTATTTATTACAATAATTGTAGAATATGTACCACAACAAGCATGTGTAATTTCAAAATTATTGTAATAACTGTAAATTTCCGTTGAATTTAATAATGTTAATTCATTTAATTGAAAATCTAAATGTTCACCAATACAATTATAAGAATTAACTCCATAAACGTAAATTAAATTATTTTGTAAAATAGTTACTAAATGATTATATCCACCAATTAAAAATTTAACTTTTTGTAAAGAAAAATTTTGATCATTTATTGTTTGTAAAAGAATTTGTGTATAACTTTCATCATTGGATACTTTATAAATTTCATTCTTTTCGTTTAAGAAATAAATATTTATTCCTAAGCTTAATATTTTAATAATTTTAAAATCATGTTTAATTTTAAAGATTTTGTTGTCATTCGGGTTGTAGATAAATAATTTTTCGTTATTGAAATAATTAGGTGACATATGTACGTGCGTTGGTCTTAAAATTAACGTTTATGATATTTTTTTTAATAATTAACACACTTTTCTGTACAAAAATCGCTTCGAGTAATTAGCGCAATTAATTTTTATAAAATATTATAATGATTTATTTTTGTAAAAAGGGAGCGCAGATAATTTAGATAATTGTTCTCTATTATAAACAGGAGAAGGAGTACTTGGAATGTCTTGTTGAATTAAATCTAATACACTATTACGAACGGAAGATGATGATAATTTGTTAATATTAACATTTTCATTTCTTAACCTACAGCGCCAGGTGAATTTGGAGCATTATCATCATTTTAACCCTCATAGTATTATTTAATTTCTTATTAATAATTAACTAGTTGTATGATTATGGTTCAAATTATTATTATTTATGGGAATAATTGGTTTCCAGTTTTCTTGTAAGGGAAGACTTGAAATATTTCAGGAAAATAATGTGGAATTGACTCTTTTGTTTCATTAGAGTTATCTCTATTTCAAGTTATTAATTCCACAGTTACATTATCTTTACGTTTCCTTAATAGATACAATTTTAGAGATGTACTTACCTTTCAACAACGACATTAAAGTAATTTCATTTGGTGGTGTCATTTCGACGTTCCTTAAAAAGTTTTTAAATATTTGTTCCACAATTTTAAAACTCTCATGTTCCAGCATATTCACCAAAAAGACTGCGAGGCCTACGAAACAAGCAATAATTCAAAGAGAACAGTTTTTATTTTCTGCAAAGTGTGCCTTGGGTCAGCAAAACTGAAAGTAATTTGCTAATGTAATTTTTAAAATATTTATTATTCGACACAAAACAAAATTTATTAATTACAGCTACATTGAAATATTTACAGTTTTAATGTTTATATTGTTTAACTTTATATTGTTTGGTATTTCTTTTCTTTTGGTTATTCTTCTTTGGTTTGTAAGAGTTTACTTTCTTTGATGCTTTCTTATAAGTTTTAACAGGTCTTTTCTTGAAGGATTTTACTTTATATTGTTTGGTCTTTTTA
>CADWAF010000406.1:0-15671 GCA_902984215.1 Willaertia magna
TTTCATTGTTATTTGAATCTGAATTGAAGAGTGGAAGGTTAATTCTTTTCATTTTTTTCACATTGTAGATTCTAATTAATGTTGTTTATTATTTTGCAACACTACGAAGAAGATTAAGACGTGTTAAAAGTATGTAAATTAAATATTTATTTTCTTGATTTAAATGCTTGTTTTAATTTTTCAATTAATTCATTAGTTATTGGTTGTGTAGAATTAGCATCTTTGTTTTGAAGGAAAAATATATGTGTCTCGTGAACTGCAGAATAACTTCTTTTGTGAGATGGTTCAGAATGTTGAAAACCATTAATATAACAATGATCTTGAGCTCCTAATACAATTTCTTTTGTTAAATAAGGTGATTTACAAAGTGATTGTAAACTATCTGCATCCATCCAATTAGGTACAACAATTACAAAAGTTAGAGGTTGTGATTCACATGTTTTAATGGAAATAGAACTACTACGATCTAATAAATATTCCATATGAGAAACCATGAATTGCATTAACTCTTCACTAAAGGGAGGATTAGCTTCAAAACTTTAAAATTATTAATCATTATTAATACACAAACAACAAAATACTTACCTTCCCTTCAAAGGATAACATTCAAAAAAGCTACCAATAGATCCAAACCAAAAATCAATATCTCCAAAAGCAGAACAAAATTGGCCAAAATAACAATTTAATGGTGAAGCAAAACTTTCCATTTGAACTTCTAAATTTTCATTTAAAACTTCAAATACTTCAACTGGACATGCAGCGTGTAATCCTGCACCTTCAAATTTTCTTTCTGATATTCCAAACATTGCACTATACCTTATTAGCATACAAAATAAAAAGTAATCAAAGAGGCATATATCATTTACTTTTGGTTTTAGAAATATTTGTTCTAATTGTTGTAAATTAGATGATGATATTAAGGACAATCTTAAATTAAATTGTTTTTTAAGTTTTTCATAATGTGAAGAATTAATATAACAACTATATGAGTTGTTGTTATCATTAATTCCAAGTAAATTAAGATCCACTTCAGAAGTATTGATATCAAAACAAACTCTTGATTTATCAACAGTTTTTGTCATATTTCTTATTAAATTATTAATAGTTTTTTCATTAAAATAATTTTCAATATAATCAAACAATGATGATTGTGAGTGTTCCATCTTTAAAAGATCAGGATTATTATCAAGTATTAATTTCGTTAAATTTACTTGTACATCTTTTACTTTAGTTACAACCAATTGATTACTAAAAACTGCCAACTCACTACAAAGCTCTTCAACAACATTATTTAATTTTTCTTGTAAAATTTTACCAATTACATCTTTACATTCTTTTAATTTATCCATTATATTATTTTCTTTTTCTTTATCTGATCTATTTGAATTTAATTCTTTAATTAACCATGAATTATATTCATTGCATTTATTATTTATAAATAATTTAATTTCATTAGATAAAATATTACCAATATTATCATTTTCATTTAAATCTTTACAATAATTTAAATAAATTTCCATACTTTGTTTTGCATCTTTAGAGCTTCTTGGAAACATGCTAACTTTCACTGGAATATCTTCCAATATCTCTCTTTTTAAAGATTCACTTCTAGGATCTATACCATTGTTATTATCATTGGATTGAATGAAACTAAAAAGACTTGGAATTAAAGGATCAAAATAATAATTGTTATCATTTCTGTTAGAATTAAAAGAAGAATAATTATTAATTATCCATTTACTTTCTAAAACTTTTCTTTCTAAAAGCCATCTATTAAAAGATTGTTTTGGAACGACATTCATTTCAATCTTTTCAATTAATAAACTTTTTTGTTTATCTCTTACTTGTTGTAATAATTTACTTCTTAAAATTTCTAATTCTATTTGTGGAATTAGATTTAAAAAAGAAAATAAATTATTATTCATTGTTTTTGTTGAAATTATTTTTGATAAACAATCACCTGCCAATTTACAAGATAAATTATGTTGATGATAAAAGGAGATGTATTCGGGTATTATATATTTATTCTTATCAATTGTAGTAGTTTTATTATCACTTGTATTATCAGTTGTAATATTATCGTTTGGTTCTTTATCTAAAACAACATTGTCAACATTATGGTTCTTTTTAAATGGAAGTTCTTCTATAGGATCACATAAAATTAATTTTTGTACAAGTTCTTTAGAATTAGAATGATTTTTCGAAACATAAAAGAAATCTCCTAGATTTTCATTATCATTCTTTCTTTTTTTATAATAATTATTATTGGTACTATTATTTCTGTTATAATCGTAAGAATTGTCATTATATTTTCTCTTTTGTTCATAATTTTGTTCATAATAGTTATTATTTCTATCGGAATAATAATTTCTTGATGAATTGCGATAACTGTTATTTTGTTGGCGGTGTCTGTTGTTATTGGAAGATGATGGTTGTTGATATCTATTATTATTATAATTACTCATTTTTTTTAAAAAAGATTACAAAATAATTTAATAAAATTTTACAATAAATAATATGGTGAGGGGTTGGTTGTGTATAAATATTTCTTCTTTTTGACCTTATAATTATTTAAAATAAAAAGTACCATAATCCAATATTTGTAATTTATACAATTCTTTTTGGTTATTTGCATTAACTTGGTTATTAGAAATAAAAGTATTACCATAACTATTATTTTCATTACGATTATGATTTAAATTATGTAAATAACAATATTTTATACCATTCCCTAATAAGGGATAATCTCCCCCAAATAAAAGTCTATAATTTACAAATTTTGTCCAATTAGAAAATTTAATAACATCTCTATGTAATTGTACAAGTTCATTTGCTAATTTATCATCTGTATATAACTCATTTGCTCCTTGATAAATATGATTTGATTTCTTTTGATTATATTTTCTTCTTGATTGTATTGTATAGGTATCATAAATTGTTACAAAAGTTACAATTTGTTTTTGATTTGTTAATTTAATAATATTTTCAAAAGCTCTTTCCCAATTTTTTCTGTCAAAACTTTGATAAAGTTTATGAAAATTAGTCATTGAATTAATTATTATAGCCTTATAAGCATTCATATGATTAATTGTTTGATTGTTAATAACTCTTTCATTATTATTGTTATTACTGAAAGAATCAAATGATTGTCTCTTTATTAAAGCCTCAGTAGCCATTAATAATTGAAATGAATTATCTACTCTAATAACATGTATTCTACTTAAGGTATCTAACATGAAGGCATTATATTTATTTTCATTTTCAAAAATTAATTCAATTAATTTTTCAGTATTAATTTCATCTAATGAAACTTGTCTTTCTTCTTTCTTTGAAATATAATTAGCAAAGGCTTTATGAATAGAAAATTCAATCATTTCAATAACTCTAAATTTATCAAATTTATCATCTAAATCAAAGTATAATACATGATAACCTTCTCTAGGTTTAGTGTGTAAAGAAGAATTAGAGAATTGTAAAGATTTAAAGTGTGAAGGTAATGCCAAATGACAACATAATGTGTAACATGTTTGTGTTAATCCTTGTCCTTCATTTCCATATAGTTCTATAATATTTCCAGGTAATTTGTTTTCTCCTATTATTTCATCAAATGGTTCAATGCCTGTTTGAATAGGATCTATTTTTTTTCTTCTTAAAAAGGATAACGCATTTTCTGAGTATATTTTATTGTTGAATTGATTATTATTGTTTGATGTATTGTTGTTTATTTCATTTACTTCGGAAGTGTCATCAAATAAATCACCGAACAATAGTTGATGAAGCTGGTCTTGCATTTTTTTTATTTATTTTTATTTAAATCAATCTCGTGCAGGAAATTGTAATCAAGCACCTAAACGAGTGAAATAACGATAAACAAAATCTACACCTCAGGTTCCCGAGAAGTCTCCCATCTCAGTACTAATGTAGCCCTATGTGCTTAACTTCTCAAAATCGGACTGGATGAGGTGCTTTCATAGTGGTATGGCCGTAGATATTAAGTTTTACTTATTACTCCAATCATTGCAGTCCATATTATGTTGTTTTTAACTTTTAATTGCCTTTACGATTGTTTAACTTGCAATTAAATTACAAAACTAGCTGCAAGATTTAAAATACTCTTCACTTTTTTAATGGGAGATCCACCTGGAATACGGCAATCAACACAGTCTTTTAAAGAGTTTGAACTGATTGATAGATGTAATTAAACATCCCTTAAAGTGTTTTTGATTGAAAAACGTTAACTTTTGGCGGAAACTCATTGTTGTAAAAATTCAATTAAAAATGTGGAAACAACTCAAAAGATCTAGGTTGCTTTCTAAAACATCTCTCGTGACAACAATAATTAGAAATAAAAACTTATTATCGGAAAGTAAATATTTCTCGTGTACATTACAAAATTATCAAACTGAAATTGAATCGGCACCTAAAACAATTAAAATACCGGAAAGTAAAGAAAACCAAGATAATACGAGAAACAATAAGAAAAATAATAACAAAAAAAGAAGAAATAAATTACTATTTTGGACACTTGGATTAACACTTTCTTCTTCACTTATATTTTTAATATATGATAAAATACATTTTAATTATTTATATTTATCAAATGAAACTTATTTATCCCAACATGCCATTCCATTAAGCTTACCAATTATAATTTCAAAAAAAACAAAAGAAAATAATGCAGGAGAAAAACAACAATCAAATACTACCACTTTAGAACAATTAATTGTTCATCCGCGTTTGCTTTGGATAGAAAAGAAAGTTTTATTAAAATTAAAAAATTTATTTTTAAAATATAGTGAAAATAATGAAATAATTACAAAAGAACAATTTTTTAATTTTTTAATGAAAGAACAAGGGATGTTTTTAAATAACAATGAAAATAAGTTGGAAGCAGAAAAGATTTTATTTAAATTATTAAAAATTAAAGCTTTACTTTCAGATAAAACAAATGACGCATTGTTAAAGAAACCAACTACATTAATGGACATAATTGTTGGTTGGAACAGTAAAATTATAGATTCTTTCCATTATATGATGTCTAATTTTGTGGATAATGACAGTAATATTAATAGAAATAATAGTAATGGAATGAGTGAAATAAACGATAATACAGAGATAAAAAACAATCAACTAAAAGATTTTAGTCTTAACGTTGACAAAATTTCTTTTAATGAGTTTTTAGGCTTTTTAATTGGCATCGATCAAAATGATCCTTCTTTTAGGATAGATGAAACACATAGTGATGAATATTCATTGGCTAATTATTTAATATCATCTTCACACAATACTTATTTAGTTGGAAATCAACTTACTAGTCCATCTAGTTCTAAAGCATATATTGATTGTTTAAAAACTAATTGCAGATGTATTGAATGTATGTAAGTTTAATTGTAAAATTACTGTAACCATTTTTTACATTACAACATTGTAACAAGTGGATTGTTGGGATGGAAAGGATGGAGAGCCAATTATTTATCATGGTTGGACATTAACACCTAAGATGCCATTTATTGAAGCAATTAAAACAATTAAAGAACATGCTTTTATTTATGGATCAAATTATCCTTTAATACTTTCATTAGAAGTTCATTGTAGTATTGAGCAACAAAAGAAGTTAGCAAAATACATGAAAGAAGTATTTGGTGATTTAATTATTTTACCTACACATGATTCATTACCGCTTCTTTCTGATTGTAAGGGAAAGATATTATTACAAGGAGAATTTGCAAAATTGGAAAAGAAAATTAGACAAATTGAGTTTGATGTATTGACAGATATATTTGTTGAAAATTTTGAATATCACAATGATTTTAGTTTACATAGCAATGATATGAAATTTAAATCAATGAAAAAAGAAGATGTCACAGAAGTGGATGAATCAGTGAAAGTATTAGATGAAACCTTTCCTTCTTTTAAGGAAGCTCAAAAAGAAACAATTGGACAATGGGCCGCAGATTTTTATGAAATGCTTTTCTTTAAATCAACTAAAGAACTACATGTGAAAAACAAGACAAAAAAGGTAAATAACACTGACAATGAGAATACACCTATGCACCAAATGATGTTAAATTTATCAGAAGGTATGGGTTTAGCTACAATTTTAAAGCATAAAGAAGATATTGTGCAACATAACGAAAGTTATTTTACAAGAATTTATCCAAAAGCAACAAGAATACTTTCTACAAATTTTAATCCTCAATTTTATTGGACATTAGGTTGCCAAGTGATTAGTTTAAATTATCAATTTTGTGATCAATACTTAAGAATGAATAGCGCATTATTTGCATCTAATAGTGGAGTAGGATACGTATTGAAAGATAAAATATTTAAGGAGAACAGTAATAGAAAACAATACAACATTGAAATCCTTCAATACATTCCTTATATAAATATGGAAGAAACGGGAATTACCTTTAAACAACTACCTCTTGCTGCAATTGAATACACTAAAATTGGTGATCAAACAATACATGCTGTCCCTTTTGACATATTTAAGTCAATTAATCCATTATTACCTCCAACCAATGATGAGGAACAACAAAGAAAAAAGATAGAAATAGATATAAATTACGAAAAGAAAACACTTGTTTCATTTGGAGTATTTGAAAGAAAGGAATCAGAATTAAGACTTGTGTCTAAACTTTTAAGGTTGGGTGATTATAGATGTGTTGGTTATACGGCTTTTCCATTACATCAACTACTTACAGGTATTCGATTTATAGAGATTAATGATGTTGAAACTGGGAAACCAATTGGAGGATTTTTGATTTCAGTACAAAATCATTAAGCCAATCCCAACAAATTAATTTTTGTAAAGTTGATGTCACAACAAACTTCAAAAAAATGGCTAAATTTCCGCCGCTGCTACTACTCACCTTCATATTTACTCTCTTTCCACTTGTTCTTTCCTACAATAATGGCATTGGAAAACCAACTCCTCCTTTAGGTTGGAATACATGGAACACTTTTGGCTGTAATATTAATGAAACGCTAATTATAAAAACGATTGACATGATGGTAAAAACTGGTTTAAGAGATGTTGGATATGAATATATTGTTATTGATGATTGTTGGCAAGAAATGGAAAGAGATTCAACTCTTCGTTTACAAGCAGATAAGAAGAGATTTCCAAATGGTATTCCTTATCTAGTGAATTATGCAAAACTTAATGGATTGAAATTAGGTATTTATAGTGATGTTGGAAAGAAAACATGTCAGGGAAGACCTGGTTCTTTTGAACATTATGAGATTGACGCTAAAACATTTGCTGAATGGGGGATTCAATATTTAAAATTAGATTTTTGTAATCTTGCAAGTGGACAGTACGAGCAACCATGGATTTATTATAGTGAAATGAGTAAAGCTTTAAATCAAACTGGTAAACCAATTCTTTATTCTATTTGTAATTGGGGAGATAAAGATCCATGGAAGTGGGCACCACAAATATCAAACATGTGGCGTGTAACTCATGATATTTTCCCAGTGTATCGCTGGATGATGCATATCGTTTCTGTAATGAATTCTATTGCGAATTATAGTGGGCCTTATTCATGGAATGATCCAGACATGTTAGAAGTAGGTGTGAATTGGACTATTGCGGGTGGTCTAACAATTAAACTATCTGAAAATGAATCTAAGGCACACTTTTCTTTATGGTCAATTTTAAATGCACCTTTAATTTTAGGAAATGATTTATTGAATATGCCACAATGGGTTTACAATATAATTTCAAATAGGGAAGTAATTGCTATAAATCAAGACCCCAATGTTGTTCAAGGAAGATTAATGGAAACTATCCAAGAAAATACATTTGATGGATTTTGTTATGCGTTACCTGGTTTTATTTGTAAATATACAGAAATTTATGTGAAACGATTGAGTCTTAATAGGTTTGCAGTTGTTTTATTTAATAGAGGTGATGCTGAAATTGAAAGTGACATTCGTTATAAAAGTGAGAAAATGTTAGTTTTATGGGATAAGCATTTAGGTGTTTCTTCTACTCAGTTATTTATGGTAAGGGATTTATGGTTAAGAAAGAATATAGGTGTTTTTTCTACAAAATTTGAGACAATTACTCCAATTGAACCACATAGTGCTCAAATGTTTTTACTGACCCCTATGTAAAATTATTACCAAGAACTTTAATTTTGGACATATTTTTATAAATTTTTTAAATTAAAAAATATTGATTAAAATATAAAATAATATAAAATTATAGTTTATAAATTATGTTTTAATTTAATATATTAAATTATTTTAATATAATCATTTTTTTGTTTTTTATAAAATTTAATATTTAAAAAATCATTAATATATACAATTATTATTTAAAAATAAATTGAAATAATAAAAATATAAAACATATAATAAATTATAACATTTTTTTATTTATTGTTTTGTTTTAATTAAATTTTTTTATTAATTTAATTATTTTATAATTTGATACATTTAAAAAAGTATTATAATATTGATAACATAAAAAATTTATTGTTTTTACTTGACCTTTATGTTTGGGAAGGGCACATTCGATGAAAAAATCTACAGCACTACAGGTTCCCGAGAAGTCTCCCATCTCAGTACTAATGTAGCCCTAATGTGCTTAACTTCTCAAATCGGACGGGATGAGGTACTTTCACAGTGGTATGGCCGTAGATACTATCTGCCATTTTTTCACGTTTTTGTTTTGTGTTTTCTTCCAAAAATTGTGGTTGCGGGAATTCACAAATGAAATTGGTTGCCAAGTAGACTTGAGTTTCTTTAATTTCTTTAATTATTAAATTATTATTCTTATGCTGTAAATATAATTCTTCATTTACATTTAAACTCTTTGGCCAAGGTAATTTTTATGACGATAAACATAAGGTAAAGTTAAATAAGGAACAGATAATAAACACCAATAAGACCAATTTTCATGAAATACACCTAAACACTAACAATCATTGCAACAACCCAACCTGAAAATATACCAATACCTAAAACTAAATTACTTCCAAACCAATTATTTGGTGGATGTACTCTATAGAAATGTGGAAGAACACTTGTGTTGATCCATTATTTACTGATAAAACATTTGAATTTGGTCGAATTATTTTACAAAATTAACGTCAACATTACGAAATGATGTAAGAGGAAATTGGTTAGGTTTATCCGTTTTTTACAAAAAAATGGACGTACTGCCTGATGAAATGCTATTTCACATATTTTCATTTGCAATTTCTTCTTTTGAAAATATTGAAATTTTAAATTATTTATTAATAAATAAATCATTATTTAATTTTTTAGAAGAACATTTAGATAAAGTTTATTTTAAAGAAAGCATTTTTAATAAATTTTTGTTTTTTTGTCGTTGGGATGAAATTTTACAGCTTTTACAAAAGAATTTTACTGAAACTGCAAGTAATTTAACTAAAACTTTTTATTATCCGTTGCCATTTTCTTACAGAATTTTATATTTTAAATTAAATAATTTTTGGAAAAATAAAAAACAATATTGTTTACAAAATAAAATTTATCCAATCAGACATTTACCTTGTAAAAACTTTACAATAAGTGCTTCAATTTTTGGTGATTGTAATGTTGGTAAACGATCATTTTGTAAAATTTTATTAAAAGATGAGTCATATAATAACATGATTACAATTAATAATAATTATGGAATGATGTGTGTATTAACTTGCTTTATTCAAGATTTAAATGAAAATTATTATAGCAGACAACGAGTTCATATTTTAATGTTTAACATTACAGATTATAATTCTTTTAAACAATTACAAATATTTAAAAATAAATTAAATTTTGAAACCCCAATTTTTGTGATAGGTACACACAAAGATTTAATTGAAAATAATGAAAAAAACAGACAAGTTACAAGCGAAATGGTTTTACAATTTTTGAAAGAATTATTTTCAAATAAACAATCAAATATTATAGAGCCTTGGTATTTTGAAGTTAACAACATTGAAGAGAATAATTTTAATTATATTTTAGAGGAAATGATTAGACAATCAGTATTTAAAGAAACGCATACAAATTGGAATAGAATTGTGTGGAAAATTTTGAATGGAGAATGTGTGGAAAAGTATGTGACAGATGTTAGAGTTGATGATTTTGAATTAAATAATGATTATTGTAATATTTTATAGCACGTCTTTATTAATATAAATAATTTAAATTTGACTTAAATCTGGTTTTTCTGGATAAGTACAACCTTCATATTGAATAATTGTTGAACTAGAATAAATACCAGCCTTAACACATTCTTCAACAGGTTTTCCTTGAACTAAGAAAGAAAGGAATCCACCAACAAAACTGTCACCAGCACCATTTGTATCAACAATTTGTTCTTTTGGAATTTTCTTAACTGGAATTTTAGTACATTTACCATCATAACCAATACAAACATCATCTGGACCTTGAGTGAAAACAACATATCTCTTTCTCTTATCATTCTTCTTTTCTAAAAGAGAAACTTTTGCAGCAATTTCACCAACATCAGTTGTATCTAATTTTAATGTCTTTGCAAACTCTTTTGCTTCATCTTCATTACCAAATAAATAATCAGTATAAGGTATAACCTTCATTAAAACTTCATTGAAAAAGTTTATAATAAATAAAGCAGATAAATTGAAAGAAAAAACCTTATTATTTTGTAAAGCATGTTCAGCAACTGCTAAAACAGATTCTGGACTAACAGTTAAGAAAAATCCAGAAATATAATAGAATTGAGCATTATTTAAAGCCTTTTGAACTTCTTCACTTAAGAAATGGTCATGTTTATATTTGTTAGCTGCTCCTAAATTTGCAATTAAAGCTCTTTCATTATTGTTAACTAATACAGCACAAGTACCTGTTGGTGTTTCTTCATCAATTCTATAAATTACTTGTAAACCATCTTTAGTAACATTTTCTTTCATAATTTTACCAAATTCATCGTTACCTACACATCCGACGAAAACAGCAGTTGGATAAGAAGCTTGATTCATCCATTGGAAAACTCTCATGACATTTTGGGTAGCACCACCTGGGATATATTTAACAGGATAGTTTTTAACAATTTCTTCATAAATTGGCATATGTTTTTCTTCAGCTAAAATAGCACCACCTAATGGAGCTTCATATTTTTCAATTAATTCTTTTGGAACAACTGCAGAGATATCCAATAAAGGATTACACATTCCGTATAAAACACCTTGTGGTACAGGAATATGCACCTCCTCCACCACATACAGGTTCTTATAGAGTTACTTATGTAATGAATGGGATAACAGCCGAAAAGGTTTTAAATACTTTATGGGATAATAAGAATGTCAAAGCTATTTCAGATAGTCTTATTGAAATTGTAGAACTTAAAAAGATTGGAGATGATGCAGAAGTCGTTGTTCATCCGCATAAAAGTCCAGCATTTGGAGTAAGCAAAAGAGATTATTTAATTGTTAGAAAGAAAACTGTAAAAGAGGATGGAACATGTGTTCTTGCACAAAAGAGTATTGTAGATAATCAATTATATGGGGAACAAAGTGGATTTATTAGAGGTGATTTATTATGCTCTGGTTATGTTATTAAACCAATTGCAAAACCAACTGAGACAATTGCTTCAAGTTGTCACGTCACTTATGTTATTCAAACCGATGTTAAAGGTTGGATACCAGATTTCGTTAAGAAAATGGCAAACAAAGTACTAATTGACCAATTATCAGGCTTGGAGAAGTACATCAAAAAGAATGGAAATTAAAATCTATTCCAATGTTGGCGTTAATTGATTAATTTTGTTATTTCCGTTTTAAAGCGCCAATTCAACAAGTTTTTGAAATCCAACAAATAAATTTTTAATTTTTTTAAAAAAAAATTCGTAACCGAAATTTCGTTAGAAAAAAATAAACAGCCTATAAATTACAAGAAAGCCTTTTCTTCCTTCTTTCCTGTAACATTTTTTAAAAGACAAGCTGTTTACTTCAAGTAACTTGATAAAAAGTATTATTAACAATAAATCCTTCTAGAAAACAATAAAAAACCAAATAAAAAACGAATTTTTGAAGGATGTCATCAAATAACAATGAAATGAATTCCTCCAATATTATGATTGGAGATAAGCCATTGGATCCATATATTAAAGAATTATTCGGTGAACTATTACAGACAACAAAAACATCAAATAGCCTTCCATCTACTAATGATTTTCAATATTATAGTAACTTTCCACAATTTAGTCAAGCTCTAAAACAAAGTGCAAATACTATTCAACAAACATTGACTAATTTTTTTAATCAAAATATTGTTATGCAAGATACAGATATGATTTACAATTCAACTGTTGATTTATTAGATCAATATATTGAAAATGTTGACATTGCATTAGATGAAATTAAAAACCAAAATAATTCAAATAGTTCAAACCAACAAAATAATAATTTAATTAATAACTCTACAATGGATTTAAAATCAATGATAAGACCACAATTAAAATGGAAAGATGTTGATAATTCTAATTCACCATTTATACCAAAATTAAAATTTAAACCAAATAGTGTAATTTCTTTAGAAAAATCTTTAAAATTAAAAGATGAGGATGATGAAATGAATTTTGAGATTAGTTCTTTACAACCTTTCCCTTTCCGTCTTGGAGTCGGTAACGGAATTGGCGGGGAACCAACCAGAGAATCTTATCCACACCCTTATTTATATGAGTTATTAAATATTGAGTTTATGCCTAAACAATATAAAATTTCAAATGAAAATCATGTTTTAAAATCTTTGGAAGATACTACTTGTCAATGGATAAGTACAGTAGATGACTTGAATAGGTTAGCAAGTATATTAGAGTCACAAAGTGAGTTTGCAATTGATTTGGAACAACATTCTTATCGTACTTTTCAAGGTTTTGTTTGTTTAATGCAAATTTCAACTAGAACTGAGGATTATTTAGTTGATACTTTAGAATTAAGGGAACATTTACATGTTTTAAATACATCTTTTACTCATCCAAAGATTGTTAAAGTAATGCATGGTGCTGATTGTGATATTTTATGGTTACAAAGAGATTTTGGATTATATGTTGTTAACTTGTTCGATACTGGCCAGGCATGTAGAATATTAACATTCCCAAGTTTATCTTTTGCTTATTTATTGAAACGATACTTAGGGATTGATGCTGATAAGAAGTATCAATTGGCTGATTGGAGGGTAAGACCATTACCATCTGAAATGGTTAAATATGCTCGTGAAGATACCCACTATTTATTATATTTATATGATAGATTATGTAATGATATATTACAAGATAAGAAAAGTGGCATTGAGAAGATGGAAGATGTGTTACAAAGAAGTAGAGAGTTATGTATGAGAAGATTTGAAAAGGAATTATTTACAGAAACCTCTTATTTATCAGTATTGAATAGATTTACAAGAAATTCAAATGTTAATGAAAAGGTGTTTAGAGTTTTGTACCGATGGAGAGATACTGTAGCTAGAAAAGAAGATGAATCAATACGTTATGTTTTACCGGATCATATGATGTTTACTATTGCTCAAGAAACCCCTAGAGATATTCCATTACTATTATCATGTTGCAATCCAGTCCCTAAACTAGTCCGTAGAGATGCTAAGATAATTGTTGATTTAATTAAGAAGGCTTTAGAAAATAATAATGATTTATTCTCTGAAGAATCTTTCATAAATCACTCTGCTAAAAGAACATTTGAATTAGAATCTCCAATTGCAAATCCACATTATAAAACACCTTCTAGAATGAGTCCTGTTATGAATACAGATGAATTGTATGACGTTGCTGGTTGGATTGAAAAGAAGAATCACTATCCTTCATGTACTATTTCCAAACTTACATTCTCTGAAGAGGAGGATGAAGATTTAGATATTAGTATGATTAGTACGAATAATAGAACGAGACAAGTAACTGTAACACCAACTAAATCATCCTCTCTATTTAATTTCGATCAACCTATGAATAATGATCCTCCTCATAAGGAGAAGGTTAATAAGATAATATCTAGTTTTTCTTCACAATATATTCTTCCTATTTTGAAAGATGAAATGGAAAAAGAAACATTTAAAACACCCGAGTTACCTAAGAAATCAGTTGCTAAGGAAATGCGAGTTACTCCTGAAGAAGAAAGAGTCCCTCTAAGCTTGAATGAAATTTATAAACTATCTCAAAAGAATAGAAAGAGAAATAAACAGAAGAAACAATTGAAACAAGACTCTAGCGATTATAATAATGATGAAGAAGAAGAAAGTACAAATACTACCTCCATCCCTCAACAACAAGACAATACTATTTCTTCTCAAAAACCTGTTGATTTCATGAAGAAGATAGGTTGGTTAGGTGCTGAAGAAGAAGTTTCAGAAGAAGAGGAAGACGAAGAAGAAACGGAGACTGCACCTGTTCCTAGTGCCTCAACGGTTGTCCCTACAAAATCAGTTCAAAGTAACAATAATAACAATACATCTAGAAAATCCAACAATAATCATCACAACAACAATAATAGCAATTATGGTTATAACAATTCTTATAACAATAGAAAGAATAATAATAACAAACCTAGTGGAAATAATAGTAGAGGTTTTACAAGCCACAAACACAGATATTAGAATAATTGAGCCAATTATTCACTAAATATTGATACCAAGTTTCTCGTTATAATAACAATAAAACGTTACATAAATAGGAATTTCCTTATTTATGTAAATTTAAAAAACAAATGAAACGACTGATTATTGTCTTTATAATTTTATGGCTTGCTGTTTGGATTGCCAAAGGGAATGCATTGGAGTGTGGAGAAGAAAAGGTAATGTTTTATAAGGATGAAGATGAAACAAGAACGCCTCAATGTGGGGAATGTATTCCAGGTTCATCCGGGGTAGATACGAAAGCATTTTGTAATATGGATGAATATTGTAGTGATAATGGAACGTGTATTCATGTTTCTAAACAACCTTTATATCGTACTTCTTGTCCTTATGAGATAAAAGCTAAAAAAACGAAGAACGGATTATGTGGGCCTGGTCTAAGGTGTTTACAACATGTTTGCAAACAATGTATAGATGGAATGGTAGATTATGCAGATGGTAAGATATGTATTAATGGATTGTGGACGTACAATACTTTTCAATTAGCTATTTATCATCCAACAGTTATATTCTTTTCATGTTTTATATTATTGGTATTGGTTCATAATATATTAGATTTATGTTTAGATGTAGTTTATGTATTCAGAAAGAAAAGAAAACAACAATTGGAAGAAAAGTATAAGACTTTTTATAATTATTTGAAATCGTTGCATAAAGAGGAGGTTGTAAATAATTAATTTTTGTAAATTATATTGAAAAACAAAATAACTTAAAGCCTTAGTTTTTATTTTACATCATAAATAATTCATCTTCTGTAAAGTTTAAATTGCTACAGCTAAATTAGTGTTTACCACTTAAAACAGGTTTAAAACAACTGACCTTGTTCCCTTTTTTTTTACACTTTTCAATTTCTTCCAGTTCTCATTGTATGGTCAGTGCGGTGGCACTAGTTGTGTCTGTTGTGGCAACACCTTTTAAAAGTATTCTTTGAATAAATTGATTGATCCATTCAGTTTCTTCTTTGTTGGGACTCTGTTGTTTTTGTGTTGTTTCTTCGTGTTGGCAGTTTATAGCGTTGTTATAAATAG
>CADWAF010000407.1:0-35494 GCA_902984215.1 Willaertia magna
AACAACTGACCTTGTTCCCTTTTTTTTTACACTTTTCAATTTCTTCCAGTTCTCATTGTATGGTCAGTGCGGTGGCACTAGTTGTGTCTGTTGTGGCAACACCTTTTAAAAGTATTCTTTGAATAAATTGATTGATCCATTCAGTTTCTTCTTTGTTGGGACTCTGTTGTTTTTGTGTTGTTTCTTCGTGTTGGCAGTTTATAGCGTTGTTATAAATAGTCACTCTTCTTCTAGTGTGATTAGGCATTGATTTCGCATTGGTCATTGCTGTGTGTAGCTTTCGGTTTTCTAAGGTGTTATTGCAGTCGTATGCGCAGTTATCTTGGTTTTCTAAGAGGGCGATTTTGTGGCAAGGTTTATTGGTCATCTCTCCAATTTCTTTTTTTTCAAATTGTCTGAGAATCAAGCATTATTCTTATGTTCGTGATGTGAAATGTAGGCGAAATTAAGACAAAAGGAACAAATGACAGTTGCAACAATATTGGTTCTGACCTTTATTTTGGCTAGTTACATCTTTTTTGAACTACATGTAATTTTTTCCAAAATAATAAAATTCAATACATGTATTTTACATGTAGTTCAAAAAAGATGTAAACAGCTAAAATTTAACCGTAATTAGTAAGGTGAATAAGCACAAAACTTGATGCGAGTGGGATTTGAACCCACGCCCTTGCGGATTAGAGCCTTAATCTAACGTCTTAGACCACTCGACCATCGCATCTCACAAACGAATGTATTAGTGGTCGATTTAATATAAATTGTTTTACACTGACAAGTTTATGGTGTGGCTTGATGTTTGGGGGTTGAGTTGAAAGTGATGGTCGTTTGGTTTATAATTACATTTGGATTAAGATTTTACAAAAAAATATCGTGGATTTCTTCTTCATCTTCCATTTTAATTTGATTGTCCTGTGAAACTAAATTGCTAGTATTTACATCAACTATACAATTAATTTGTAATTTAGATAATCTTTCTTTAATAATTTCTAATCTTTTTTTATATTTAAATATCACATTTTCATTTTCAATAATTGCTTCTACTAAATCTATATCTTCACCTTTAGGATCCATTTCTAACATTTCTTTGTTTGATCTTTCTAAATGAAATATCTTTAAAGTTAAATCATTCACTTCATATTGTGTAGTTGCTAACAAATTTTCATATTCTTCTTGCGCAGTAAAATTTGTTGGTTGTTGATTAGGCTTTCGGAAGTCAGTCATATAAACTCCTTCGGCTATCTTCTTCTCTTCAGGCATTTTTTGCTATTTTTAAAGTTTACTAGAACTGCAATGTTATTAAGCTTTATACGTTTCTGTTAGTTGTTTGAAGTAATAAAGTCAGGCATTGTTTGAAGGTTTAAGCGTACTAAACTACTTTTCTGAAGAAGTAGTGGGGCAATGGGAAAAGATTTTTTCAATAATAACGAACAACAACTGGTAGACAGTCTAGTTGAAGTGTTCTTTTCTTTACCGTCATTTTGGAAGGCGGGAATTGGAAACTACGATTGTAATTGATATTCAAACAAAATTTTTATTGGACATTTGAGTCTGCCTCTACAATAAAACGCAGGAGAGAATTATTAAGGCTTTACAAATTCAAAAAAAAATATTAAGATAAGAAAAACAAAATGTCTGACGAAACTGAAGCACAAGCATTAGTTATTGATAATGGTTCTGGTATGTGTAAAGCAGGTATGGCTGGAGATGATGCTCCACGTTCTGTTTTCCCTTCAATTGTTGGTACTCCAAAGCATGCAGGTATCATGGTTGGTATGGGTCAAAAGGATTGTTATGTTGGTGATGAAGCACAATCAAAGAGAGGTATTTTAACTTTAAGATATCCAATTGAACACGGTATTGTTACCAATTGGGATGATATGAGTAAGATTTGGCATCATGCTTTCTTCAATGAATTAAGAGTTTCCCCAGAAGAACATCCAGTCTTATTAACTGAGGCTCCATTAAATCCAAAGCAAAACAGAGAAAAGATGACCTCAATTATGTTTGAAACCTTTACTGTTCCAGCATTATATGTTGCTATCCAAGCTGTCTTATCTTTATATGCATCTGGTCGTACTACTGGTATTGTTTTGGACTCTGGTGATGGTGTTTCCCACACTGTTCCAATTTATGAAGGTTATGCTTTACCACACGCAATTATGAGATTAGATTTAGCAGGTAGAGATTTAACTGATTACTTAATGAAGATTCTTATGGAAAGAGGTTATTCATTCACTACAACTGCAGAAAGAGAAATTGTCAGAGATATTAAAGAAAAGACCTGTGAAGTTGCAAAAGATTTTGATGATGAAGTTAAGAACTGTCCAGAAGTAAGTTATGAATTACCTGATGGTAGAGTAATCACTGTTGGTAATGAAAGAATCAGAACTCCAGAAGTTTTATTCAATCCATCAATGATGGGTAAGGAAGCTGATGGTATTCATACAACAACCTACCAAACAATTAATGCGTGTGATATCGATATCAGAAAAGATTTATTCAACAACATCGTTTTATCTGGTGGTACTACTATGTTCAACAACATTGATACTAGATTACATAAGGAATTAGTTAAATTAGTTCCTCAAAGCGTTTCAGTTAAGGTTTCTGCTCCTCCAGAGAGAAAGTACTCTGTATGGATTGGTGGTTCTATCTTAGCTTCCTTATCTACATTCCAACAAATGTGGGTTAAGAGAGAAGAATATGATGATATGGGTGAATCTGTTATCCACAGAAAGTGCTTCTAAATTTTGTAAAGTTGTTATAATAGACCTTGTAATAAATATACCTGCACATTTAATGTGCATTCTCTAATTTTATGTTTCTTTAGACTAATATTATTTGACGGTCCAGCAATTAATTTTACAACATTATTTAATTCCCAAAAGAAATCCACTTAAAAACATTTGTTTATGATAAAATACAATTATTCTTCGTTTGACATAATGCTCTTAAATTGGAAGTAATCCAATTTACCATCTTCTACAGTGATATTTGCTTCCTTGGCGATAGAAATAATATCAAAAGAAAGACCAAACTTCAGACATAAATCATTAATTTGAGAAATATTAATATAACCACTCTTATTCTTATTTCCACCTAAGGCTATAAAGGCGTCAACCAAATCTTCTTCGCTGCCTTCATTCTCCTTCTGAGTCTTGAATATTTGAAATAATTGTAAAAACTTAAAATAATCAATTTTCTCCGAGTGGTAAGACATTGCACTCCTAGTACTAATAGCGTCATCATTTTCCCTCATGCTATAAGATAGATCTCCTAGTAAAGAAAACATATCAGACTCCGAAATGAAATAACCTATAATATTTGGTTTTCTAATAATTTAAGGCAAAATATTTACCTAGCTCTTTAAATACATCACATGCCCCTCTGGCATCTACATAATCTAAATTTCCATTTCCTTTCGTAAATTTTTGAAAAATTTGATAAACCCCTTCCGCATCTGCAGACATTTTTTGTAACTCTTGCCTTACATTATTTACAGATTTTCTTCCGTTACTTCTTCCCTTAATATCACTTTATTCATCCCAATAACTGGTAAATAATCAAGTTTTATAATAGTATTTTTGGATTGTAAGTTACTATCATGGTGATTTTGTTTTTCTAATAGATATTGAATAAATTGAGAATAGTTATTAACTTCTTGTCCATTCAAAAGTCTTCTATCTGGAAAGAGGGAAGGAAAAACACAACAAGGAACAACAACAAATAATTTGTTATACTTCAATGCTACATTAACAATAGATTCAGTAGCTTGATCAGGATGTAATCCAATAATAATTGAACAAGATTGAATCATTAACGATACCTCTTCACTCCATTCCCTTTCATCCTCAACAAAATAATTATTTAAATACTTTAACTCTCTATTTTGTAAATTTTTCAATTGTTTTTCAGATAAACTAGCTATTCTAGGATCAATAACAGTACTTTTAATACCATATTCTGTTATTAAATAATAACTGACCTCACCCTTTCCTCCTGCCACATCTAGTACACCACTTCCCTTAGACAAACATTCAATGCCATATTTGTCAACTAGGAACTTGGCAAATATTTGTGCTCTACGAGCTCTATTTAATTTCTTTTCTTCGTTGTTGGCTTCTGTAATTAATGTAATGTTATTTTCATCTCTATAGTTTTGGTCAGTTTCTTTTTGATTAAAAAAGTAATGACGTCTGTCACAATTTGGATTGTTACATTTAATTCCTAGTTTAAAATTAACACACAATTTTCTTTTTGGTTTTTGATGATTTTCGTCATCTTCTTCTTCATCAGTATATCTTTTTCTTAAAATATCAAAATAAGTCATTAATTCAGAATTATTTGTCCAATTAATAAATTGATTGCCATACGTTTCTACATTTAATTGAATAGTATTTGGACATTTTGTTTCATTCAACACACAAAGAGATGTCACCATTGGTGGAGAATTACTATTTAATATATCTTTTTCACTATTTGAAGTTAAAACAATCCAATCACCTACTTTTATTTGTTTTATCCATTCTTCTTCTATTTCAATATTATTTGATGGTCTAATCATAAACTGTTTTGTAAATTGTGAAATAAATTCTAAATTATTAAAATATTCATATAATTTATCTTTATCGGAACTTAGTGGAATGAATTTCTCCAACAATTCATCCACACTATTCCCTTCAAAACCTAAAACCTTTAAAAATCCCAATTTTCTTCCCATCTATATTTTCAATCAATCCATAATTTTAAATCAAATACTTTACATCATTATTTCCCATCAATTTTGACTTACCTTTCTCATAAATAAAACTAAACCAATAAAACATTCTTCTTCTCCAAAGCTCTTTATTCCCTCCATTTTTTAAAAAAATGAAAAAGTTACTCTCTTCTTCTTCGAGTTCTTCTTCTTCTCAACTTTTAACAAAAGGGTTTTATTCCAGTAAAAATACTTTGCTTAATAATAAGATTGCTGCTATAGGAGGTTCTTTTATTAGACAGTTTTCTACAAATTCTATTCAATCAGTAGAGGAAAAGGATAAACAATATTCTAATACTATTATTCTTCCGAAAACCGAATTTAAAAGTAAAATATCAGTAGATGAAGAAGTAAAATTACAAGAAATTTGTTGTGAATATGCATATAATAATCAATCAAATTTTTCTAAATCTTTTACATTGCACGATGGACCACCTTATGCAAACGGTGATTTACACACTGGACACGCTCTAAATAAAATCTTAAAAGATATAACAAATAGATATAAATTATTAACTGGACATAATATAAAATATATTCCTGGTTGGGATTGTCACGGTTTACCAATTGAAATGAAAGTAATTGCTTCTAAAAAACATTCATTAAATAGAAGAGATGTAGGTGTAAGAAAGTTAGCTAAAGAATTTGCCCAACAAGCTATTCAATCTCAAATGAAAGATTTTAAAAGGTGGGGTGTCATGGGAGATTGGAATAATTATTATACAACAATGGAACCAAAGTTTGAAGCTCAACAATTAAGAGTTTTCCTTAAAATGTTAAAAGATGGGTATATCTTTAGAGGTAAGAAACCTGTATTTTGGTCACCAAGTAGTGGTACAGCATTAGCTGAATCTGAACTTGAATATCCAGATGTACATATATCTAAATCATGTTATGTATTATTCCCAATTGAAAGTAATTTATTTGCTGTTGTTTGGACAACTACACCATGGACATTATTTTCAAATGAGGCTATATCTTTTAATGAAAATATTGAATATTCAATTATTTTAGATAATGATACAAATAGAAGATTAATCATTGCATCAGATTTATTAGACTCTGTTTGTTCAAAAACAAATATTAAGAATTATACATTAATTGAAAGAAAGAAGGGTAAAGATTTATTTGCAAGTAATGATTTAAATAATAAGGAAAAGATTAATTCTTATCAAAATCCTTTAACATTAAGTGTTACAACCAATAGATTACCTTTCTTAAATGGTTCACACGTAACAACTGAAGTTGGTACTGGATTAGTTCACACAGCCCCAAATCACGGTATGGAAGACTTTCAAGTAGTAAAGGAAAATAAATTATCTATTGGACCATGTATGGTTGATGAGAATGGTAAATTTACAGATAATGTACCAATTAAAGAGTTTGTAGGGTTATCAGTTATTGGAAATGGTAATGATAAAGTTGTTGAATTATTAGAAGGAGAATTATCAAATTATTTATTATTAAAAGAAAATTATTCACATAGATATCCATATGATTGGAGAACTAAAAAACCAATAATTATTAGAATGACTGAACAATGGTTTGCAGAATTAAAGAATTTAAAAACAATTGCAAAAGAATGTATTGATGAAAAGATTGAAATGATACCTAGTTCAGGTAGAAATAGATTAAAAGCCTTTGTTGATTCTAGAGATGAATGGTGTATAAGTAGACAAAGAATGTGGGGTTGTCCTATTCCTGTATTTTACAAAGAAGGTAATTCAACAGAATATCTTGCAGCTGAAGATAACATTGAACATGTTATTGGTTTAGTTGAGAAGTATGGTACTGATTGTTGGTTTGAAATGTCAGATGAAGAGTTACTTGCACCAAAATATAGAGGACAAGGTTGGAAGAAAGGTTTAGATACATTGGATGTATGGTTTGATAGTGGAACTACTTGGTTTGGAGTAATGGAAGCATCTGGTATTTCTCTACCTGTTGATGTTTATCTAGAAGGATCAGATCAACATCGTGGTTGGTTCCAATCTTCTTTATTAACAAGTTTGGCTTATCAAGGAATACCACCTTATAAAAAGATTGTTACTCATGGATTTATTATTGATGAAAGTGGAAAGAAGATGAGTAAATCTCTCGGTAATGTAGTTGAACCAGAATCTATAGTTAGTAAGCATGGAATTGATAGTTTGAGATTGTGGGTTTGTTTTAGTGATTTCTCGGTTGACTTGTCAATTGGTAAAAGTGTTATGGAAAAGACTTCAAATTCTTTAAAGAAAATAAGGAATACAGCTAAATACCTTTTAGGTGTTCTACAAGATTATAATCCTCAAAGTTATGATGTTAAGTTCAATGAAAATCTATTAGAAATTGATTATTATATGATTGGTAGATTAAAAAGATTTTGTGATCAAATTACTGAAGCATATGAGGATTTCAATTATTATAAAGTAAATCAATTACTAACAATGTTTACTTATGAAATTTCATCCTTTTATTTAGATATTATTAAGGACAGATTATACTGCTCAGATGAAGCTCATAGAAGACCTTGTCAAAGGGTAATTCAATATCTTCTTGATTGTTATACTAAAGCAATTGCTCCTATTATATGTCACACAGCAGAAGATATTTATAAACATATTCCATACAAACAAAAGAAATCAATATTTGAAGAGGGATGGTTTATTCCTCCAGAACAATACTTTACTGACATCAAACTACCACCTTTTGAAGCAATTGAACAAAATTGGAACCACATCATACAACTAAGACAAGAAGTATGTAAAGTAATTGAAAAAGGAAGAGAAGATAAAGTATTTAGAACAACAAATGAGGTTAAAGTTAATATCGAATATGTAGAGTCTGATCAATTAAAATCTGCCATAGAGCCTTTATTAAAATCTTATTCAAAGATTGATAAGATTGCAACACAATTAGATGATGTGATGAATGTATCAAAAGTTAATTGGCTTACTGGCGAATTACCTCAAGAAGAAAGATTGTATGCTTATGAATATAAAACATCTGATGAAAAAGTTGTAAAGGTTTCTATATCAAAGGCAACATCTCACAAATGTCCTAGATGTTGGAGATATGCTAGTGAAAAGGAAAACACTGTTTGTGGAAGATGTGCCAATGTATTACACAATTAAATTAATTTATTGTAACAGAGCCATTTTATTACATTGAAGAGAACTCTCTATCATCATAAAATTGAGTTATTTTAGACTCAACTTTTGTGTGGTAGTTTTTAAAACTTGTCTTTCCGGAAGAGTTTTCTAAGGCAGCCCTTAATACTGGGAATAGTCTCTCAGAAATTGGGTCGTCTTGTTGGGAGAAGAAATCTATAGCACCCTCAAGCTCTTGGTCTGTAACTTCAGGTTTTTCGAAAACAGAAAAAGCTTTTTGGAATTCTTTTACCTTATTCTGTTTCTTTTTTGCCTCCAATTCATACAGCCACTAACAGAATAAGTTAAGAAAATGAGATATTAAAACTTACTTCGTCATTTGCTACTTCAGCATAACCTACTAGAAGATAAGCAGTTTCAATAGTTCCTCGCCACATTATCCTGTCAACTGGTTCAGTAACAAATTTAAAGTTACTGTCTTTGTAAAGCGATTGTTCATCTACAATAATCATTTCCTCAATTCTTATTGAGTTTTTAAAATTTATGAATCTTTTACACTTTAACAGAGGCAATGAGGTAAATAAAGGAATACAGTAGCTAAATACTTACTTTTGAAGGCAGGTCGCCAAATGTTCCAAACTGTCTCTTGGAATGATTTCCTATATTTCCTGCAAATATCGTATTGCTACAAATACTCATACAAGCATCTATGAAAGGTAATTTTTCTGTTGATAATACATGATTCATTCCATCAATAGATCTCTTTAATTTAAGAGATGAATCCAACGCTTTAAACTTTCCAGTTTCCTGTTGTCCAGCCCAACAAATAATAAAAGTGTCACCATTTTGTATTTGAAGAATACCGTTGCTTGTACTACTCGTAGATGAAATAATTGAATAAAGTCTAGTAAATATATTCATGATATCCTCAGGAGTGGAATAATTTTCACCAAAGTTGGAAAATCTAATCGTCAACATTGTACAACCAAGACATTCCAACCCAACCTGCAGTTTACTGCTAATTTTAAATTGTGTTTTCCCAGAATTTGCAAAGCTCTTAGGCCCACTATTAAAACTAAGCTTTCCACTCACACTCTTTGACAAACTTGCCCTTACCTCAACTTCTTCTTCCTCCATTACAGATTTAACCAAATGTTCAGGTAAAAAGGATTTCCATTCTTTAAGTTGAGTAACCATGTTATTTAGACTTTTGTAAATAGTATTAATTTCGGATATAACTGAACTTCTTTCTTTAATTTCATCTAACTGCATGGTCTGAATATTAGTAAAATCATGAATTAGAACATACAATGGCTGGGTTATCAAGAAACCCGTAAAAAAGCCAGTTATCAATATCAAAACAGAAATTCCAACAATTACTCCAACAGAGGCATAAGTCAATGAAAAAACTGATTGAAGCACGTCTCTTTCATTAAATAATAAATATATATTCCACTTCAATTCTTCAAAAACAAAGGGATATTTGCTTATAATAAACGACTTCCCTTTGCTATCAGAAAGGGTTACTGCCTGTCCAGCCAACATAGCCGTTTTAGAGTACATTGACATTATTTCACCAACGCCTCCCAAAACGACAGTATTGTTAAATACACTTGTCCTATTTGTCAATAAATCTACATTAAAGTTAGATCCCATAATATTCCCATTAGTCTCAGTAAGAAAAGCATAATATTCAATATCATTTAAGGTATTTTTCTTCATTATCGATTGTAAATCCACCAAGTTAAAATTAAATTTTCCAAATCCCATTCTTTTATTCGTTGTTTTGTTATATAGTACTTGTCCATAATAAAAGGTTGTTATTGGAGAAAAAGAAGAAACTGTCTTATATACTGAACTCCACAAAGAAGTATTTGTAGTCAAAGACATTTGGTACCAGTCTCTTGCCTCCACTGAATAATTTTTATCTCTAGTCTTTTCCACAAAATTTATGCCATCATTCGTCTCATAATGTATTAAATCTTTTGAGTTATCGGTTTGAACTGAATACCTAAGATTCCAAACATAAGAGGCATTCATTTGGTACTGATACCCAGCATAAACTGTACGGGTTGGAAAATTTCTTTTAATTATTAAGAAGTTATTAAAAAATCATAACCTTTCAAAAACTTACGCTCCCCTATCAAAGGCTACAGAAATAATAGGTGAATAAAACTCTTTAATGATAGAATAGAGAGTAGATTTTGCTGTATTCATATTTATCTCACCATTTTCAGCCCCTCTTTTAATTATTCCCATTACTCCTTTGGCTGTATTTAAATAGTTCTTTATATCTTCTACTATTCTTAAGCGTTGCAAATCCATTGAGCGTAAAACGAAATCATTGCTTGATTTTGTTCCTAAACTGAAAGATACAGCCCAAACTGTTAAGGCTGCAACAATAGCTTGTATGAATATTACTAATACTAATACTGTTCTTATTGATAAACAACAGAACAACAAAGAGCTAGGTGTTGCTGCCTTACTCTATTAAGGATGTTATAAGCAAACCTTATAAAAATTTACTTACTTCTACTTCGGGAGAGGGATTTCGAGGCGATACTACATTAGATGTAAATACAAAACTCTTTTCATTTGTAGGATTGATTGTTTTTGTTCTATCTAAATCACTAGCTGAGGGGATATAGTTAAGGTAGGGATGAACCTTGGTTACCATCTTGTTTTATTTTATATAAATAATTTTGTTAATTTTGTCCAAAACTCAATTCCAAATTTGTTATTATTTATCTTAATTGAGGTTTGTAAATATTTACAGTTGGCGTAATTTGACCTTGCTAACTGATTTGCTATAGTAATAGTCAATAGTTGAGCTCAATGTTCAACCACCGACCGTTGTTGACATTCTCCTATTGTTCTGCAACATTAATTTACGTCAATTAACAAACGAATGATAAACAGTTTTTTGAACTTTTTTTTTTTCTTTTGGTTGAGCGGGGAGATGCTGTTAATCCTAAAACTTTTCCGATAAATTTTAATTCAATTCGCTCTTCGCTCTAAGCAAAGTGAAAAAAGAATGTCAACACTTAGAGAAACATTAGATGCTATCTTAAACGAAAGAATCATGATTATAGATGGGGCAATGGGTTGGTTTTTAACTTAATTTTTAATTTGTTTAACTTAATTTTTAATTTGTTTAACGTAGGTACCATGATTCAAAGGTATTCTCTACAAGAAGAAGATTTTAGAGGTAAATATTTTACTAGTAACTAATTATAAATTAAATTTTTTTTTATTTAGGAGAGGAATTCAAAGACTGGAGTTGCGATTTAAAAGGAAACAATGATATGCTCTCTATAACAAGACCGGAAATTATTATTGAAATACATGAGAAATATTTAGAAGCCGGAGCTGATATTATTGAAACAAACACCTTCTCATCAACCAAAATTTCTCAAGCCGATTATAATGCTCAAGAATTAGTATATAGATTAAACAAAGCTTCCGCTGAATGCGCTAGAAAAGCAGCAGATAAATATACTAAATTAAATCCTTCAAAACCAAGATTTGTTGCTGGAGCATTAGGTCCAACCAACAAGACAGGTTCAATCTCACCTTCTACCGAAGATCCGGGATTTAGAAATATTACATTCGATGATTTAAGGGAAGCTTATTATGAACAAATTGAAGGTTTGGTTGATGGTGGTATTGATTTACTATTAATTGAAACTATTTTTGATACATTAAACGCAAAGGCAGCAGCTTTTGCTTGTATGGATTATTTAGAAAAACATAAGAAACAAATTCCGATTTTAATTTCTGGTACAATCACCGATTTAGCTGGTAGAACATTGTCTGGACAAACACCTGAAGCATTTTACATTAGTTTAATGCATTCCAACATGTTTTCTATTGGTTTAAATTGTGCTTTGGGTACAAAAGCAATGAAACCATATATTGCTGAATTATCAAATATTGCTGAATGTTATGTATCTGCATATCCTAACGCCGGGTTACCTGATGAAATGGGTCAATATCGTCAAACCCCAGAAGAAATGGCAGCTGAAGTGAAGGAATTTTTAGATGCAAAATATGTTAATATAATTGGTGGTTGTTGTGGTACAACACCAAGTCACATTCGTGCATTAGCTGAATTAGCTGCAAAATATAAACCACCACATCTTAGAGAAAAACAACCAATTTCACACACCATGAAATTATCTGGTTTAGAACCAATGATTTATACAAAAGAATCAAACTTTATTAATATTGGTGAAAGATGTAATGTTGCTGGAAGTATTCGTTTTAAGAAATTGGTTTTAGAAAATAAATTTGAAGATGCATTAGCAATTGCTAGAGCTCAAGTTGAAGCTGGTGCTCAAGTTATTGACGTAAACTTTGATGAAGGTTTATTAGATGCTAAGAGTTCAATGAGAAAGTTCTTAAATTTAATTATGAGCGAACCAGAAATTGCTAAAATACCAATTATGGTTGACTCATCTAAATTTGAAGTTGTTGAACAAGGTTTGAAATGTATTCAAGGTAAAGGTATTGTAAACTCTATCAGTTTAAAGGAAGGAGAAGCAGATTTCATTGAAAAAGCAAGAACAGTACTTAAGTATGGTGCTGCTGTAGTTGTCATGGCTTTTGATGAACAAGGTCAAGCAACTGATGAACAAAGAAAGGTTGACATTTGTACTAGAGCATATAGAATTCTAGTTGACCAAGTTGGATTCAGACCTGAAGATATTATCTTTGATCCAAATATTCTTACTATTGCAACAGGTCTCGAAGAACACAACAATTATGCTGTTGAGTTCATTAATGCCACTAAAAGAATTAAGGAAACTTTACCTTATGCAAAAGTGACAGGTGGTGTCTCTAACTTATCTTTTTCATTCCGTGGTTTAAATGCTATCCGTGAATCCATGCACAGCGTATTTTTATATCATGCAATTAAGGCTGGAATGGATATGGGTATTGTAAATGCTGGTGCTTTACCAATTTATGATGAAATTGAACCAAAGATTTTAGAATTAGAAGAAGCAGCTATCCTTAACAAGGGAGCTGATGCAACTGAAAACTTATTAGCATTTGCTCAAGAATTAAGAGAAAAACAAACAAGTGGTCAAAATGTTGATGGACCAAAACAAAAAGAAGTTTTACAATGGAGAGAAGCTTCAGTTGAAGAAAGATTGAAACACGCTTTAATTAAGGGTATTGTAGATTTTATTGATGAAGATACTGAAGAAGCAAGACAAGTCTTACAAGTACCATTAAAAGTTATAGAAGGACCTCTAATGGCTGGTATGAATGTCGTTGGTGATTTATTTGGTGCTGGTAAAATGTTTTTACCTCAAGTTATTAAAAGTGCTCGTGTTATGAAGAAGGCTGTTAAATATTTAATACCTTTCATGGAAAAAGATAGACAAGAAAAGATACAAAGAGGTGAATCTGCATCTTCACATAATGGTAAAGTTTTATTGGCTACTGTTAAAGGTGATGTACACGACATCGGTAAAAACATTGTTGGAATTGTCTTAGCTTGTAACAATTACGAAGTTATTGATCTTGGTGTCATGATACCTGCTGACCAAATTATAAAGAATGCAATTGAAAAGCAAGTTGACGTAATTGGTCTATCTGGTTTAATTACACCTTCTTTAGATGAAATGGTCCACGTAGCAAAAGAAATGCAAAAGGCTGGTTTACAAATTCCATTATTAATTGGTGGTGCAACCACCTCAAGAACTCATACTGCTGTTAAGATATGTCCTCAATATGAACATCCAGTTGTTCACGTTTTGGATGCTTCAAGAAGTGTTGTTGTTGTTTCTAATTTAATTAAGGAAAATACTCGTGATGAATATATGGAAGAAATCAATGAATTATATGAAGATTTAAGAACTGAACATTATGATTCTTTACATGAAAGAAAGTTTATCTCCATTAAAGATGCAAGATTAAGAAGATTAGAAATAGATTGGTCTAAACAACCACCAGTCAAAGAACCATCATTCCTAGGTGAAAAAGTATTAAATGATTTCCCACTTGACAAATTAGTTTCACATATTGATTGGACACCATTCTTCTCTGTATGGCAAATTAAAGGTAAATATCCACACAGAGGATATCCAAAGATCTTTAACGATCCAGAAGTTGGTGAAGAAGCAAAGAAACTTTATGAAAATGCAACAAAGATGTTAAAGGATGTAATTGAAAATAAGAAACTAGTTGCAAGAGGTGTTGTTGGATTCTATCCAGCTAATACTGATGAAACATTAGATGATATAGAGATTTATGATCCTACATGTCCAGAACAAAAGAAATCTATTGGTAAATTCCATGGATTACGTCAACAAGCAGAAAAAGAAAATCGTGATGAACCATATATTTGTATGTCAGATTTCATTATACCGAAATCTTCTGGAAAGACAGATTATATTGGTCAATTTGCTGTATCAATCTTTGGTGCAGAAGAATTATCAAAGAAGTATTTAGAAGAAGATGATGATTATTCTTCTATTATGATTAAGGCATTAGCAGATAGATTGGCAGAAGCATTTGCTGAACTTTTACACGAAATTGTAAGAAAAGATTATTGGGCATATGCACCAGAAGAACAATTAGAAACTGAAGATTTACTTAAAGTTAAATATCAAGGTATTAGACCTGCTCCTGGTTATCCTTCTCAACCTGATCACACTGAAAAAGAAACCATGTGGAGAATTGCAAATATTGAGGAGAGAACTGGAATTAAATTAATTCAAGATAGTTTGGCAATGTGGCCTCCTTCCTCTGTTTCTGGTTTATACTTTGCTCATCCTGAAGCAAAATACTTTGCAGTTGGTAAAATAAACAAGGATCAAGTGCAAGATTATATGAGCAGAAAAGAATGGACTGATTTGGAATATGCTGAAAAGAGATTGGGTTCTATTCTTGGATATCAATAAACAAATTGTATAATTTAATGAAATTAAAATAATTAAAAATATTTTTGAGGAACTTGTTGTTTGTAAAAGATTATTTACATACTAGTTTACAAAACTCAGATTGTAAACTAGTCACAACGGTTCTATTTTGTACAAAAATTTAATTATTTATTGCTAGTTCCCTTGGGAATGATTAGGTTTTCTGAGAAGTTTATAGCATTTAGCTATCAGTAGGGCTAATGTAGTTTGCAGTTCCACTATATATTTTTTGTAATTATGGACTTTCCTTAAGAATATATCTTCCTTGTTTATAATTCCTTTATAATTCAATATTATTTGGTTATGAAATATCGCATTATTATATTTGGTGATAATTAGGTTTTTGCTTGTGAGTCTTTTAATGTTGTCAATAGCCCAGTTTCTTTCTTTAATAGTGTTAGGACATTTTGTCATAAGATGGCAAAGATTAAGCTCTTTTTTACATGTATTACATTTTCTATCTTGGTTTGTGATTGGTAAGTAATGGCAATTGTTAGTATTTCTTTAAAGTTGTGCTTTAGTTGTGGTTGAGAGTTTTTCTTTCATAAATCTAAATATTAAGTATTTGTCTATTATGTTAAATCCTCTTCTGTTTAATCTCTGTATTGAGGTTTCTTTTTTATGGTTTTCTTTTTTTATTTCTTTGTAGTCGAATTCTAATATTCTAATTTTTTAATCGAAGATGATGATATTTTTCTTATTTTGGAAGATTAAATGGTTACAATTGAATAGTCTTTGTATTTCAAATAATTCTGTTTTTTTTTCTGCTTCTTTAGCCTATTTGTCAACTTGATTATTTAGTAAGTTGTTACTGTGTGCTTTAATTTTCTTGATTTTGAGTGTTTAATTATTGTCTTTAAGGGTTTTTGAAATTTCTTTTTTAAAACACATGAAATTTCCTACATAGTCTTCATTTTCTATAATTTTATATACAATATTACTGTTAGTGAATAGTTCAAGATTGGCACTTTTTAGTGATAGTTTAATTGCAAATAAGATGGCTAATAATTCTGCCACATTATTAGAATAACATTCGTTAATCTTAAAGATATGTTTTGAAGAACTGTTCTTTGAATTGATAAAGAAGATATATCTTATGTGTTTCTCGGTTTTCGATCCATCTATATAGATGGTAGGTAATCTTTCTTCTGAGTTTATGTATTTTATAAGAGTTAAATTTTTCTGTCGATTTTTCTATTTTATTTATGTTGTATGTATCTATTGTGTTCCAGAAGTTTTCGCAGATATCTAAGTTTTGTGTTTTCTTGTGGTTTTTAGACAGGCTTAGATTTTTGCTTATTAAGTCTGTAGTTATTTATAATTTAACATATATTCTTTTTCTAATTTCTTTATCAATTTTCTCTAAATAATTATCACTAATTACGTTGCCTCTTGTAAGGTGGATAAAATTTGAGATAAATTCGTTTGTGTTATATTTTTATAGTTTTTAATATCTATTATCTTATTTGATATGTAATTGAGGCTTTGTTTAATAATATTGATTCTTTTAGAAATTCAGCTTTCAGTAGATTATTTTTTTTAAAATAATTTCCCAGTATTCTTTTATCATTCATTACTAAGATCAATTTATCTTAGATTCTAGAATTTAATAACTCCTTATATTTTCCATAAATTAAGCACTTAAATTTTTCAACATTAATGTTTAATTTAATTTTATTCATCTATTTGTTTAAATTTTTGAGGCGTTTGTTAAAATTTGTTAATACAACCTATAATGTAAAGATTATCAGCAAAGTTTATGATTTCAATAGATTCAAGGTTTGTATTGTAAAAGTCAACTAAGATTCGCTAGTTTTATATTGCTTTGTCTATTATTATTTGAGTGATATAGTCGTAGATTAATGAAGCAAATGGGCAATCTTGTGGGATGTCTCTAGTTTTTGTTATAATTCTTTTTAGTTTGTGTTTAATTTTTAGTTTTAAATTATGGTTTTAGTAAGTGTTACTAATGAATTCTATTAATTTGTTTGAGAATTTACAATGTAACATTTCTATTTTAATAAGTTCATTATCTATATAGTTATAAGTACTTTTAATGTCAAAATTCACAATTATTAAGTTTTTACTATTTATTTTAATTAATCTTTTAATTGTATATATTTGATTCATAACCTCTCTTTTTGGCAAAAACGTTTATTGTTAAATATTAAGGTTTTCTTTAACCCAAATCTTCAATTTGTTCATAATTATGTTAAATAAAATTCTATCACTCAAGTTCATTATTGTTATTAGTCTTAAGTCTTTTGCAGTAGTGACAATTTCTTTTTTAAGGATTAACTTAACCCATTTTTGTTTAAATTTTCGTAGAATATTCCCTTCACCTATGAGTTTATTATAATATTTCATAAGTTTAGATAATATTTTTTCATCCATTTTATTGAATATCTCAAATAAAATACTGTCAATTCTAATTAACTTTGATTTCATTTTGTTTATGCTATTTTTTATTTCTTTTGTTGTAATTAAATTCTATTCAAGTCTTTTCTTAATTGTTGATGAAGGTTCTTTTAATTTAATACTTTTGTCGTCTTTTTTGAATTTGTTTGTAAAGAAATTAATTATTTCGTGTTTTCTCATTACTTTTAAAATATTATTCCAGTTGGTGTTGTTTGAATTGATAATATAATTAAATTTATACATTAATCCTGACTTTAGGTCATTAAGTTTTTCTATAAATTTGTTTTTCCTCTTGGCATATTCTTTTCTAATCAGGTTTTTTAATTTATTATTTTTTAAATATAATTTTTTAATAGTACTAAGTTGTTTGTATCCTTGATAATTGTTTTAAAGTCAAATATTTTTTTTTAAGATTTTTGATTTTAAAGTTAGCATTAGTAATATTTTTTGCGAATAAGTAATATTTTTAATTCTTTTCTTTAATGTTTTCTAAAATTAAATTAAAAAATTTCGTAAAATCTTTATTTCAATTTTCAAACATAGTATTGAGTTTTTCTTTTTTTGGTAGATTTTTTTTGATAAAAACTTTCCATAATTAATTTTCATTTATACATAATTTAAAACCAACCAAATTGTGTTCATTATTCGTTATTGTTGTAGGTTTTAGCTCTTTAATTTAAAATTATAACATGGTCTAAATATTTAAGAATTGTTTTATTAGCATCAAATTTGTTTTTTTGTAATTTGTTGTATGTTGGTGTGGAATTGTTTAATATAGTAAGATTAAATTAATCAATAATTTGTCTTCAAATTTTAGCCTTATTTCTATCAATATTATTAGAATCACAATTGAAATTTCTCATTAAAACTGTAGGTTAATTTCCTATACAAAGTAGAGTATTTCTTAATTTTTCTATTATCTCTTCTTCTTCCTTATCCATTTAATCACCTAAACAATTATACAAATTAATTAAGTTAATTCCTTGACCTCTAAGATTAAAAATTAAATATTAAAAGCATCTTTTGACAAGTTGAATATTAATAAAAAATTTCTTTATATTAGCTATGTCTTTTGTAATGAATGATTGGTTTTCATTAAAATTTAAGAAAACGAATTTTTTGAATTTAAAAAATATTTTAAAAACAGTTTTAATTTTATTGAATTCATTAAAGTGGATATCATTGATTGTGAGAATATCTAAATTATTAGATTCTATTATGTTTAAGATATTTTTTAGCTTAGTAGTATCTTTTAAGACTAATGAAATTAACTCATTTAGATTATAAGTTGTAACTTTAAGTATTGATATTATTTTGATTATTGTTTATACTTTTATCTTTTTTTTCGTCTTTATCATTATAAACTCTATAGTCTGCTGGGTCAAAGTTAAATTAGTTAAATAGAATAATAATTATGCTTTTTATTCCATCTTTAACTAAACCAATTCTTTCATCAAAGCTGTTAAGTTTATTTTTAATTAATTTAATGTCTTTCTTTAAACTTTCAATTTTACCTTCTTGTTATTGAAGTTTTCTTTTTGTAATTTTATTGCTAGTGTTAGAAAAATTGTATATTGTGCTTACTAGTTTTGCTTTAAGTTTTTCAACTCTTAATCTAAATTTATTTTTCATATGTTTAAATTTTTTAGTCTTTGCCTTGAAATTATCATTAAAGTTATTTTTATATTGATAGTTTTTATCAATTAGGTTTCTTATTTTATTATTACTTAAGCATATATATTGTACTTTATAAAACATATTTTTATTATTGTATCTAGATTTTTCTTTAATAAGTTTGTATTTATATTCTTCAAATAAGATTCCAGCTTTCTGAGTAAAAAGTTACTAAAAATAATATTTGATACATATTAATATTTTTATTAGCTAATACAGAGTATATTTTATATACTATAAAATCTTTCTTTTTTAATTGTTCACCAAATTAGTTATTTGTATATTCTATTTTTAACTTAAATAATCTAGTTTTATAATTGTTGGATAAATCAATTGATTAGATGACTTGTTGGTTGTTATTATATAATTCTTTAAAGATAATCTTAATTTTTAAGTAGATTTCATCAATGTCGTTTGATTCAAATTGTAAATTCTTTAAAGAACTTTCAAAATTAATTTTAGTAACAAAATATTAAGTGGTAGTACCTTTTCTTGATGTATTCTTATTCAATAATTTCATTACATATGTTCTATCTTTTTCAGTATTACAGAGAATTTAGATAAGATTAAGTTTAAGCTTAGGCTTATAAATTTTACTAGTTTTAGATTTAGGAACTAAGTTTATAATGTAATTATAAAATATATCGCTAATAGTATCTTTGGTAATAATAGTTATCCTAAATAAGTAATCTTTGTTATTTTTCTTTGTGTTATTATTTTTATTACTATTATTGTAGTCTCTTATTCTTTTATTAGATATGTTACCTATTTTGTTGAATCTAATTTGTTCAGTTAAATTAATTAGATTATTCTAACTGTTTTCTTCTTGTTTAATTTTTTTGTTTGGTTGTTTTTGGTATTTTTAGTATAGGTATTAGTGTTAAAAGCTAGAGGTGGGGAAGAGTTCATTTAATTGCCTACAAAGTCGTGGCACCTCCTTACTTTCAGCTCCCTCTTGAAAACCAATAAACATTTATTAAAAATAACCAAACAGACTAATAAATATATTATCATTTTGTATATAATTAAATGACGACCTAAAACACCACTTTTGCTTACTGAGAAATTAACGAAGAAAGTAAGACAGCATATGTTTTTGGAGCTGAACTTTCATGAACCATCACCATTTTCTTTATATGAGTTCTATTTGATGTCTAGTGTTTACAATAATATTGACAATCGTAGCTGTGGGTAGCTTACTTTAAACGAAGGCTTACATTTTCAATAGTTGTTTTTTATCATATTGTAAAATGAAATGCCCAGTAAGGAGTGAACAGACCACTAAGCAAACACTGTCTTCATAAGAAAATAAAATTAGAAGAACAAGATTTTAATAAATTTAAAAAGAAAAAGGTTGTAAACTTATAGATATTTTGGCTCAAAAAGAGTTTTTATAAAAATTCCAAAAAGACTGTAGAAGAAAATAAGTTATTTTTTGACTTGAAAATGTGAGAAAATGCTTTATTTTCCAATGAAAAGAGAGATAAATTAAATGAAACGCAACCACAACACAATATCAGACATTTCAATAGTTTAAAAGCACCCACCAATTACAGAAGGGACAGATGATGGGTTTACCAGTATTTTGAATAGAAGGAAAAATTATATATCAAAATTTACTGGAAAACCTTTTTTTTTTGTGCGGCATCGTATCGAAGTTACAATTTTTTCAAACCACAAGTTTCATTTTATTTTTTGACAGGGTACGCGGTTTTTCGCCACTCCTCCCCCCTGTTAAAAGCAGATTTTTTTCTTTCAACGGCTATTATTATTTTTTTTTTATCATTACCGTTAAACGGTTTTTGTAATGGACCCTCTTTGTCCAGTTTCTCTTTCCCCAATTTGTTTTTTCCCGCTCTTTTTAACTGTTGGTTTTTTAACACTATTAAAAGTTAAAGGAATTATCTTATTCTTGTTCTCAACCTTTTTTCAATCATTATCTTTATTGTTTTCCAATAAATCCAAGCTTTTCGACCTATTTTCCTCACATACAACTTTTCCAGCCACATAACTAGGCTTCTTTAAGACCTTTATTTACAATAACATAAGATACAGGCTTTAAATTTAAGGCTACACTTTGGGCGGTTTCATTTTAGGCAGTTTCATTAGAATTTTGTATTGTTGTTAAGTTTACACTTTGATTAGCATTTTGGACTGTAGTATTTTGGACTATTGTAACTAATTCTATATCTAATTCTATATCTAATTCTTTTAAGAATTCTTCAATTTCTTCATTAGTTAATTGAGGAATTTCATTTACAATGGGGTATTATCTTTACTTGAGGACATTGCTGCAGAAGTAGTTGTTGTAGATTTTTTTTTTGTAGGGCTATAATACAGTAATTCTTGGAACAGCAAAAAAAAAATTGGTTCATTCACTGCCAAGAAAAATACCATCCAAATCCTTCATTTTTTTGCGCTCGATTTTGTACAAAAATAGTTTTTACTCTCACGAAAAAGAAATGAAAGTGCACCATCACATCGATTTCCAACCTTAAAAACCAAACGTCCCAAAGGAAGGGCATCAGATTAATTTCAAAAAAATTAGCCTTTTTTCTTTTGCTTTCCAATGGAATTAACACAAGATCAATCTTCACAACAAACTGAAACTGAAAACAATAATTTTAAATCTTTCAATTTAATTTCTACTTATGGATCTTATGGAAGTGAAGAAAATGATAAATTAAATTATCCAATGGATATTATTTATGGAAATAATTTATTATTTATTGCAGATACCAGAAATTTTAGAATTTTAATTTTAGACTCTTCATTAAATTATGAAAACAAAATTGATTTGAGTTTACCACCTCTTGCATTAGCTACAAACAACAAATATTTATATATTGCTTGTTCAAACGAAAACAATGAATATTTTATTTATAAATATAATTTAAGTACTTTACAATTTATGAATGAAATTAAAAGTGATAGTTCAAATTATGAATTTAATATAATTACTGGAATGACATGTGATTTAGAAAATAATTTATTTATTGCTAATTTTGGTAGTCAAGAGATTACTGTGTTAAATGAATCTGATGAATTAATAAGAAAATTTAAAATTAATTTACAACCACAAAGAATTATTATTAATAATAAAAATCAAATTGTAATGGTTGGTGATTTAAATTATTGTAATGAATTACAGATTTATGATCAGTCTGGAACGTTTATTGAAAATATAAAATTTGAAAATTTAAATCTTACTGGATTAGTTTGTGATTGTAAAGATAACTATTTTATTTGTGATGGTGATAATAATAAGGTATTGAATTGTAATTTTAAATTGTTGTGTGAATTTATAGAAGATATTTATAATCCTATTAGTATTTCAGTAAATAAAGAAAGTAACGAGATTTATATGGCTGAAATGAGAGGACATTGTGTAAAATTATTTAAATATTAATACTGCAGCAATAAATTTTAGTTTTATATTCTTTTATTTTTATTATTGAATTTAGAATAATTAATTTTTTATGTAGCATATTTCAAACTATTTTATAAAACAAATATTTATGTCATTGCTTTTAAACGAGTTTAAACAGTCATTTATTTAAAGGTTAAACAATAAATCACAAATTAATTTCCAAATCACAAAAAACAAAAGTATTTAATTCTTTCCAAATAACTTTTTTAAATCTAACAATTTCTGTAGTTTCTAACGTGCTTAAAAAACTTTCTCTTTTTAAATAAATAAATGTCTTTTCAATTTCATAATTTGTTAAATCACTATCGCTATCAACATTTTCTAACTGTAAATATTCCGTTAAACTTAATTGATTCGTTAACTTTGAATTCATTAATTGTAAAGTTTTATCATTCATTTCCTTTGAAATATTAATTTCTTGTAAACTATTTTTAATTTCATTTAAATCAAAACCAAAATAATAAAGTCTTCCTATATTTGTTAACACACCACAATAAGTATTCGAACAATAAATTGAAATAATAAATTCATTATCTAAATTTGGTAATTTTAATTCGTATTTAAAAGAATTAAACTTTACTTTACCAATCCAATAAATTGTTTTTAAATCTTTAAATAAAATTATTAAACAATTATTTTTTGTATAAATCTTAAATGCATTCTCCTTTAATAAAGTTAATTTATCATAATATAAAGATGCAAATGATCCAGTAATATAAACTTTACCACTTTCCGTTAAAAAAGTTGTAAAATTATTTCCACAATTAATTTGTTTAATAATTTCAATTTTATTTATAATTAAATTAAATCTAAATGGTTGTAAAGTTCTATAAATAGTTGCACTATTTAAACCTATACTATAAATTGAATTATCACCAATTACAAAACATTCATAATTCTTACATAATAATACAATAAAATGTTCACCACAAGAAACGTCAATCACTTGAAAATTAATATTCGTTAAAAAAGATAAGTTCATTATACTTTCATAAATATTATTATATTTAAAATGTAAATAAGGTAATAATTTTAATCCAAATTGTAAACATCTATTATTTATTGAAGAATCTTCTTTTTTTAGAAAAATCTTTTTACCAAAACATTGTGTAAAAATTGGTGAACCTTTTCCAAAAATATAAATATGATTTGAATTTGTTACAATAACTAAAATATTTTTACAAACACTAAAAGTTTTTATTTTCTCGCCAGCAATTAACCAATTTGGAAAAATTATTGATTCTTGACACCAACTTGACTTTTCAAATTTATCTAATTGATTCATTTCTTCTTCACTTTCTAATAACTCTTCTTCTTTATTTAAAAAATTATTTAATTCATTATTATTAAATGTTGTAGACTGGTAATGTTGATAATAATCCTTAACTGTTGGTGAAGGAGTTAAAATAAAAGTAATTGAAGGAATTGTTTTCATTAATAAGTGTGATTTTTCAATTAAATTTTCACACTTTTCTTTATGGATATAATAATGTGAATTTCCATGAAAATGATTGAAATTAAATGAAATGGTTGAAAAGAAAGGAAGAAATGGGTTAGTATTTGGTTCTTCATACCAATCTAAAAATTCTATTAAATTATGAATTTCTAGTTGACCATTGGAATATAAGATAAATGTTTGATTGTTTTCGGTGATGACTACTTTGTGTATTGGATCAAATGTTGTTGATGTGTGGCTACTGCTGTCCATATTTTTTTGTTATTTTTTTAATTTTTTTTATTTTTTTATTTTTTAGTTTGCTTAATGATTGGGGAATGCGTTGTAAACGTTTACAAAAGATCGCTTAGGCTGCAACATTTTTGTTTCCTTTTAAATGTATTATAATATGTTAGAGAATTTAAAATAACAAAATAGTTGGATTTTACTGTACAAAATCTTTCCCACACCGGGAATCGAACCCGGGCCTCCTGGGATCTAATAGCGTCTATGAAAGCCAGGTATCCTAGCCACTGGACTATGCGGGAGATCTGATTGTCAATATTAACATTTGCTTTTTAAAAGTATTGTTGTTTTGTGGTGTGAAATGTTGCTTCTTTCTTGGGTTAGTAGTACTGTAGGTTAAAAGTTGAAAATATGGGTAACCTCGCTCTCTATGTTCCTTCAACCTATTTTTTGTTTTCCCTTAATTGCAAGGCCAACCTTAACGATAATCGCATTTTAATTTTAAGGGCCTTTTCGAAATTCAACCCTCATCCGAATTAAAAAAAATTTTTCAAAACAAAAAAAAGATTTCATACTAGGGGCAACTTTTTATTCCTTCTCCATCAACAAAAATAATTTGAATAATGGATAGTGTTGAACAACAGCAGCAAAATTCTTTTATTTAAAAAAACCAAAATCCTTTCTATTTTACTGCACTTCTTTCATCCAACTGTTGGAAAAAAGTAAAATCTAAAACACACATTCTGTTATAATTGATAAATAATATTCACCAATTATCTATTTTCAAAATTTAAAATTAAATAATACCATTAATACAAATAATTAATAGTAAATAATTAATTTGAAAATAATAATGATACCTTCTTCATCATCACCAACTTGTTCAACCTATTCTTCTATATTACTTTTGCAATCTAATCCATCTTCTTCTTCTCAACCTCCGTTATCTCCATTCATTGTTTATCAACAACAACAACAACCTTTAACTTCATCCTATCAAAGCTTTGATTCAATGACACCAACAACTACATCAAATATATATCCAACAATAAATCCCAATTCGGGATCAATTATAAATGAATCTCTTTATCAACAACAACCTTCAGTTTATAATCCGCATCAATATTATAGTAATTCAATGCCATTAACTAATAATAATAATAATACAAATAATAGTAACTACCCTACAAGGTTTAGTTCGGTATCTACTGTTAATAACAATAACAATAGTGGTAATAGGATAACGGTAGGAAATAATGGAAATTTATCAATGACAACATCTTCAACAATAGGGAATGATTCTTTTGTATATAATCCCAATAGTTTTATGCAACAAAGTTATTCAACCAACAATACAGGTAGCGGTTATATGTCTTTACTCTTATCAAATAATAACTCTACATCATCAAGTAGTTTGCATGATGATCCAATAAGTGGGTATTACCATCCTCCACCCCCTTCAGCCTTATTATCTAACCAACAAAATAATTCTAATATTATGGTTCAAGGGGTAACAAACAGTAATAATACAAGTAATAATAATATGAATTATTCAATAACGAATAATAATCAACTTTCTGTTGGAAATTCAACTAGTGCTGGTATGATGGTTCCACCCGGAAGTTTAATGATGATGCAACAACAACCTTCAACAAGTACTGCATCATCTTCATTGTTGCAATATACTTCTAGTAATACCAATCCAACACTGATCAGTAATAATAATATGAATACTGGATCTAGTGGTAATAATAATGTAACTACAACCACCAGTAATATTGTTGGTATTGGAGGTAATAGACATATCATTAGACCAATACCGATTAATAGAAAGAATGATGCATTACATCAACATATGTTGAATGTGCCAACAAGTACCATAGTTGAGCAAAATGTTTCGGAAAAACGCCAACAATCATTATATATTAAAATGTCAGCCAATTTATTAAAAACATACAAACATATTAATAATATTTATTATGAAAAGAGAAAACAAGTTAAATCATCTAACAAACCTATTGTTAGTACTAATAATCCATCGTCTACTATGAATAATATTCAACAACCACAACAACAACAACAAGTTATGGTAGTGCCGATAACTAATGTTAATGGTAATACTACAAATACCATGAATTCAGTTACAGTAAACCCTAATGTAGTTGTTCCCTCCAAAAATAACGGTTCTACAGTTAATGTAGGATCGCATCATCAACAACATCATGTTCATAAAAATCATGTTTCCAATAATCATAGAGTTCAATACAATAATAATGGAATAGTTAAGAATAGTAGTAATAATAATACTAGAATGGTCATTATGCAACCCCTCAATTCAAGTATACCCATTCTTTCTGTGCCTCACCAATCAGCCTACATAACAACTGCTCCTGTTATAACCAACAGTAGTACCCAAACAAATCAAAATTTAGTTCCTTCATCAAATTTTGTAGAGTTTAATAACAATAATACAAAGGCTACTTATAGGGGTAATAACAATAATGTTACAACTACCTATTCAATGCCAAATATTCAACAAAGCGTTAGTAGTAATACAAGTGTTACTACTTCTAATGCAACAAATGCTAGTTCGTCAAATAATGGTAACAATTATAATCCTTATGATTTTGTATATTCATCATCCTCAAATTCCTCCAGTACAATTAATACTACTTCTTCAGTTAGTGGTTATGATGACCCACAAGGAAATTATATTGTTCAATTAAAAGAAATTATTGATGGAACATATTTAGTAGAGGAAGTTATGGGTAAAGGTTCATTTGGAGTTGTTGTAAAATGTTTAGATTTACAAACAAATGATTATATGGCAGTTAAAATCATTAAAAACAAACCACAGTTTCATAGTCAAGCACAGATTGAGATTGCATTATTAAAAGATTTAAATCAAAAAGATATGAATGGAAAATATAATATTGTTAGAATGAGAAGACACTTTTTATTTAAAAATCATTTATGCATAGCATTTGAATTATTATCAATGAATTTATATGATCTTTTAAAATTAACTAATTTTAGAGGAATATCATTATTAAGAATTTATAAATTTGGTAAACAATTATTACATACTTTAAATTTCTTATTACAGGCTCAAGTTATTCACTGTGATTTAAAACCTGAAAATATTTTATTGAAAAGTACTAAAAGAAGTACTATTAAAGTTATTGATTTCGGTAGTTCTTGTTACGTAAATAATAAGATGTATACTTATATACAAAGTAGATTTTATAGATCTCCTGAAGTTATTTTAGGATTACCATATGGTTGTGAAATTGATATGTGGTCATTTGGTTGTATTTTAGTTGAATTACATACGGGTAATCCTTTATTTGATGGAAAGAATGAAGTAGAACAAATGTTTAAGATGATACAGATTTTGGGAATGCCTTCCAGGAAAGTTATTGAAGCAAGTCCAAAGAAAGATAAATTCTTTAAGTATAACGTTTATTTAGAAAGATATGAACCTTTAGATTCAAACGTTATACCTAATTCAATTTCTCTTTATGACATAATAATGAATACTAAAAAACCTGTATCTCCTCAAGTTCACTATTTAGAAAATTATGATAATTATTCAAAATTATTTAATTTAATAACAAAGGTTTTGGTTTATGATTCAAATGTTAGATTAAAACCTTTACAAGCTTTGTCACATGAATTCTTCCATTTAAATGAATTGATAAAACAAAATACTGCAAATTATTCATCACATCAAATTTCAAGTAATGTAGCCTATAGTACAACTCCTTCTTATCAAGTTTATAATTATATGCCTTTTTATACAAATAGTTATTCACTTCCAACAGCCACAGTGAATAACTATTCATAATTAATATCAGTAACGTATTCAATAGTGTCCAAACACTTTACACCTTGTAAATAGTTTCATAATAAGCGAACTTGGGATATTCAAGTGATAATAAGTAATAGGGAAATTAAGTTTTTATTTGTTCGCTTTAACTATTGTTCGCCGACTATTTGTAAATAATTATCTTTGGAATTAAGTAGTAAATTATTAGTTAAGGAGACAATTAATTGTAATGTTACTTTATTGTACTCATCCCTTGGGCAATAAAACAATTTCTGATTTGTAGGCGAATTACCTTCGTCATCTTATAAATCTCCATTTCTCTAGGTTGATTTTATAGCCTTATTATCGCGTTGTTGGCGTTTTCAATGTTTTCAATGAGGAAAAACGGCAAAATTTCAGGTTTGGTCAAAAAATAAAACAAAAAAAATGCTACCAATGGAGGACGATAGTTTAGAACCAAGATTTACTCAGTTGAGTAGATCCACGGCTTGGATTTCGCCGACAGCTTTTGCGCAACAAATGTCTAGTCATAGTACTTTTAATAACTCGAATATTGAAAAATTAACATGTTGTTATTGTAGAAATAGATTAATGAACAGTGCGGAACAAGTTTGTTCATGTTCCCTCAAACAAAATCATTTAACGAATAACATTCATTCATCTTCAATAATAAAAGGAAAGAAAAAGAAAACTAGTAAAAACAATGGAAATTTACTATTTTTTGGAGATGATTCCTTACATCATTGTTTAACAAAGCCTTCCTCTTCTTCTTACCATCAACAACAATTAAATTTTAATAAAAATAAAAAGAATAAACAATTGAAACATCAATATTTTGGAGCAAGTACAGATGGATTATTTACAAGACATCATCCTTTATTAGAAAATAATGAAATTATAAAAGTAGTCAGTGGTGATTTTCACACTTTATTTTTAACAAGTGACCATCGAGTAATTGTAGCTGGAAAGAATAAGGTAATGTATTTTATTAAATTATTAATTATTATTAACTTTATTTTAGAATGGTCAATTAGGTTTACATCATTTTAATCCAATTGATGAACCACAATATTTAACGCATATAGAAAATAAAATACCATGTCCACCAATAATAGATATATTTTGTGGAGGTGATTATTCTTTTATTTTAACAATTAATCATCATATTTATGGTTTTGGTAAAAATAAAATTGGTCAATTGGGAATAGGTGATACTGTAAATAGAAGAGTTTGTATTCCAACTAGAGTTGTTATTAATAGAGATATTTATTTGAATAGTTTAGCTGCAAGTAGTAGCAGTAGCAGTAGTAATAATGGTATTAATAATAGAAATGAATTGTATTATAAAATTCCAGGAGAGAATTTACCTGTAAAATTAATTAGTTGTGGTTGGCAATCTACATTTATATTATTTGAAAATGATGAATTATATGTTTGTGGTGATAATACATGTAATTTACATAATTCTAAAAATAATAATAATAACAACAATAATCAGCAACAACAACAATTAATAACTACAAAGATTGAAAACTTTTCATTTCGTAAAATGGATATACCCAATTTATATATTCATTCAAAAATTAAGGATATACAAGTAGGATTATTTCACACAGGTATATTTATGGAGAATGGTGAAGTATGGATATCATGTCCATGTTGCTGTTCACCAATTGAATTAGAAAGAAGAAAATTTAAGAAAAAGAGTTTTTTAGATAAAAATGGTAAATTAGTTTATTCGGAGAATGGAGGTGAAGATTTATTAAAAACATTTAAGATAATGCATTTAGCATATTTATCTACATTTTTATTATCTACAAATGATATTATGTATGTTTCAGGTATAAATTATTGTGGTAGTTTAGGTGTAGGTACTTCTGAATTAAAAGCATATAAAAGGTTTACTGAATCACCAAATTTAAATCATTTAAATATTGAAGAGATTTATGGTACAAATAGAACTATTGTTGTTACTAAAGAAGGACATGTTTATGTATGTGGAAGTAATTCTTTTGGTGAATTATGTTTAGAACCAACTAATTTATTTAAAAGAAAAGTGAAATGTACCTGTAGTAATGATGAATGTAATGGTAATTGTATTGCTTTACCACAAAGAGTTCTACTATTAGAGAATGAAGTTAAGAAAAGAAGAAATTGTAAATTAAAAATTACATGTGGTTCATTTCATACAATTGCTTATTTTGTAAATATAGAATCACGTGATGTTACTTATTTTTATGATAATTTATTTGAAACTAATTTAAAAGGTAAAGAATACTCAGATATAGACATTTTCTGTAACACTAAAAGATTAAAGGATAACCTCGAAGAAAGCAATATATCATTTACAGAAACAAAAAGATTAAAATTAATAATATAAACTTAAATTATATAAACTTAAACAAACCTTCCTTTATTTGACAAGAAAGTATATTCTACCAAATCCTTAATTCGAGGATAATAAATAAGATTAGGCATACCTTTCGCTTAGATGTAAAATGGGTAACTATGCTATCTGGTTAAGAGCTCAATAAGGAGTCATTCCTCAGCCAAAAACAAAAAAAAATTAACTAGTTTGTTCTTTGAAGAAATAAAGAAAGTATAAAAGATGGAAAGGAAGTGTTTTTCGAGCATGACAACAACAGTTGTTAGTTCTACTAATAATAATAATGACAACGAATCAATGAATGGTGAAAGTAACAATTTTTTAAAAGATAGAAGTAGGAATAGACAACAAATACAGGGTTTTGAAATAAGTAATAATAACAACAATCAGTCAAATTATTTACAGCAATATAATGTTTCAGTTCCTGTAAATAATAATAACAATATGAGAAATAATAATAATATTCAATATAATTTTCAACAAAATGGTCAACAACACTACAACCAACAAAATCAATTCATGAATTTCGTACCTGTCAATACCACCACTACTTCATCGACGAATCCTTCTTCAATGATTACTTCTTATAACACAACTAACTTTTATGAATTATCTAAAATATTTGATTCACTAGATTTTACACCAATAGGTTTAAAACTTTCTGAAAAAGATATTGAAGAATTACGTTCTTTTCAATTTTAAATTTAAGAAACAAAAATTTGGTTTGTATCATATCCAAAAAAACAATGTAATTTAAAATAATAAAAACAATTTTGCATTAAAACCAAAACAACCTGATTGATGGAAATTATCTTTATGGGAAGTGTGTGAAAATGGCAGTGAAGTTTTGTAATTATCTCTTTCAAAACGACACGCTCTATATTTGGGGTCTTAAACAAAGATGTTTGACACAAGAGATTTATAAATTTGATAAAGCAGAAACTGACAGTAAAAGAAAAATAGCTATTTGGTGAAAGAGGTCCATGGCCTTTCGAAGCATTGAAAGCACAATAAATAAAAAGCATCAAAATTCAATCCCTTTAATTTGAAATTTATAAAAACAACAACAAATGGGCAACAATAGCTCCAATAGCCAACATACACAACAACAAACATCTTCTTCAGATTCCTCTTCTTGGTCTATTGCTCCACAATTCGAAAGAAGAAGAAAAAGAATATCAGCAAGTAAGCTACAAGAAAATAAATTAAAAAGAATGACAATCTCTGCATTTAACTCTACCTCTTCATGCAATGACAGCAACGAATCTATATCTTCTTTTAGATTAAATAAAGAAAAGAGAAAAAGTAAAAGTTTTGGTCCAACAAGTAAAAAACCAATGACAATTTCACCTTTAAATTTACAAAATCTACAAAAAGAAAGTAATTATGAAAACTCACCAAGATCATTTGTACTTGGAAGACAATTGGATAACTGGGGAGATGGTACTTGCTCGCCTAGCTCTGTAAATGATAATTTAGATAGTGTAATTGGGAATTTAGCTCATTGTGTTGATAAACATTTGAGTTTAGCGATTCATGGACAAGATTTAGATTATTTAAGAAGTCAAATAGATATTGTTGATAAAATTAATAATAATACTTCTAATTCATTGGAGGATAATAGGTCAATTAAGGAAAGAACAAAAACGCCAGAAACAAATTCATCTTATTATGGAGATGAAGAAAGTTTTTTTGTTGAGGACAGCTTGTCAAGTGGAACAATTCAATCTTCTATTCAATATTTAAAAGAGAAATTATCGTTAGAACTTTCTGAAAGAGAAAGGGAGAAACAAGTTGAGGAAATACAAGCTCCATCAACTCTGTCAACTATAACATCAGCCACTAACAGTACTAACAACAATAATAATGAAGAAAAGAAAGTTTTAAGAAGAATACCGTCCTTATTAATGAAAACGAAAAGAAAGTCATTAACAGTTCAATCTTATACGGCCGCTAATACAGAAGGGAAATTAAGGGAAGAAACAATAGAAAACAATAATGAAATAATAGAAGAAAATAGTAAGAAAAAGAAAGATACAACAACAGTAGAAGTTGTCACACCTAGAACGCCTAGAACACCAAGGTCATCCAGACATTCCAGAACAAAATCAAAGGGATAGTTATTCAATAGAGAGCTTTTCCATCAATGCACTATGAAAACCTGTAAATAACATACTCATCCTAAGCAAGCTTAATGCACCTAAAGAATCAACAAACTACTTTTCAAACTAAACTGTAAATCAATCATTGATTTGAAAGAGTTTCCTTTTTGTATTTTTCATTAAGATTAGGAATTTATTCATTTTAAAATTATCCCGCTCAATTTCAATTACTTGGAAAATTTGAAAAAAATATCTTTGCTTGAATTTCCATTACCCAAATTCCATGTAGTAACAAGCCTTTTTCTCAATTTATTTATTATATGCATCCTATTATTCTGCACTTCCTATCCCGAATATTGATGATGCGATTTTGAAGATTGTATCAATCAGATAGAGTTTGTTAATTAAATATAAAAAAAAATAGTTAATATTTATTGTAAGTATTACTGATTGTTTTTAGACACGTCGTTTCAAGCCTTTTAATTAATATTCTTCTTTATCATGCTTATGAACTATACGAATTAATTAAATTAAGATAAAAATGAGTACAACTGAAACTCCAAACCCACCTTTCATTAGTGGTGAAAACTATTTAATTGGTAAGTTTTTGTTGAAATCAGGAACATTAACAATTCAATTGATTTATAAAATTAATAATTAGATGGTGAAATCTCTCAATGGACTGGTAAATTTGAACCGGTATTCTCTCCAATCACTTATATCGATCCAAAAACTAAACAACAAAAGAAACATAAAATTGGTTGGTATGCTTATATGACAGAAACTGAAGCAAAACAAGCAGTTGATGCAGCTGTTAAGGCTTTTGGAAAAGGTAAAGGTGCATGGCCAAATTATTCACCAGAACAACGTATTGAATGTATGAATAAGTTTGTTGCTGGTTTACGTGAAAAGAGAGAAGAAATTGTAAATCTTTTAATGTGGGAAATTTGTAAATCACGTCCAGATGCAGAAAAGGAAGTTGACCGTACAATTCTTTATATTAAAGATACAATTACTGAACTAGAAAGACTTTCTACAGAACAAAGTAAGGTAATTAATGTTGAAGGTTTTACATGTCAAGTTAAAAGAGCTCCATTAGGTACAGTTTTGTGTGTTGCTCGTAAGTACTCATATTTTGTAAATTTTTATTATTTACATTTGTTAAATTATTAGCATTCAACTATCCACTTAATGAAACTTATACAACATTAGTTCCAGCTTTATTGATGGGTAATACAGTTGTATTGAAAACTCCAAGAACTGGTGGTCTTTGTCATTTACCAACATTAGAATTATTCCAAGAAAGTTTTCCAGCAGGTGTTGTAAATATTATTCATGGTGGTGGTAGAGATATTTTACCAACTATTATGAAAACTGGATTGATTGACGTTTTTGCATTTATTGGAACATCTAAGGTAGCTAGTCAATTAATTCAATCTCATCCATATCAATTTAAATTAAGAAATGTTTTAGGTTTAGATGCTAAGAATGCAGCTTTTGTTTTACCTGAAGCTGATATCGATGTAGCTGTAAAAGAATGTTTATTAGGTTCATTATCTTATAATGGACAACGTTGTACTGCTTTAAAATTAATATTTGTTCATGAAACTATAGCTGATGAGTTTACTGATAAGTTTGCAAAGGCTGTAGATCAATTAAAGATTGGTTTCCCATGGGATAATGGTGTAAATATTACTCCATTAGCAGAAGTTGGTAAACCTGCTTATTTAAGGGAAGTTATTGAAGATGCAATTAATAATGGTGCAAAGATTATTAATCCAAGAGGAGAAGAATTTATTAAGGGAAATAGTGATAATAATCAATGTGCTTCATTATTTACACCAGTAGTTCTTTATCCTGTAAATGAAAAATCAAGAGTTTATCGTGAAGAACAATTTGGGCCATGTGTTCCTATTGTTAAATATTCTAATTTAGCTGAATTAGAAACATATATTCAAAATACATCATTTGGTCAACAAGCTGCAGTTTTTATTAAGACTGATAATCAAGGTCAAGTAGCAGTCAACTCTGAATACTTTATTCCATTAGTTGATTTACTTCAACATCATGTCAGTAGAATTAATATTAATTGTCAATGTCAAAGAGGACCTGATAGTTTACCATTTGTTGGACGTAAGAACTCTGCAGTTGGTACATTATCTGTATTTGATGCTCTACGTTCAATGTCTATCAGAACCTTAGTAGCTGCTAAAGATGCAATCAATGGTAATGTTGATTTATTAAAGGGAGTAATTAAGAGCAAGAAATCAAGCTTTTTAAGTGAATTTGAAACAAAGAAAACTCAATAATGTTAATAATAATAAACTTTATTTCCACAAAATTGCAAAAAAACAAAATTGACTCTAATATTTTAAAAATCGTTCATTAAAGGTCTTCTTTCATTAATTACATAACTACTCTTCAAAACAGGATTAAGAGGACCCCAAATGATAATACAACAAACAGCCATCAAAATAAAACAAACATCACCAGCTAAATAGAAAAATGATAAATTTTCTTTAGTAATTGTATTAAAATACTCTAAAATATATGGTGTTAAAGTTGTACTCATAAAAAGAAAACTTAAAACAAATACGATAATGAATGAAATAAATAACTTTACAAAATAAGGTCAATTATAATGATTATAATTAGAGTATAAACTTACTAATCTAATTGATTTCTTTGAAATATGATCATCTACTGGAATAGAAGATATATTTTTAAAATAATATAAAATTCCAAAAAGAACTGTTAAAATCTGTAATAACATTTGATAAGAATACGATCTTTACAAAATAAAACAGTCAACCCAAAACAAATAAAAATTAACATACCCAATAAAAATATAAAAAGAAACTTCCTTTAATAAATCAGGTTCCTTTTCTTTATAAAAAACATCAATCACAAGTTCAGAAATTCTTAAACCAAAAGTTAAAAATAGAAATATAGATTGTAAAGTAAATATAATTTTTAAAAATATTCTAAAATATTTTACTCCTTTTAAAGATAAAACATTACCATTTACAGTAAATTGTTTAAAAATAAAATATAAATTTAATAATAAAATTCCAAAAATTAATAATGTAATACCATATAAAGTAATATATCTTATAATTTTAATTGTAAACGAAGCAATATAATTATCTATTAATTCAAATATAGGACTAATTGTATGAACAGTTTTAACTTTACAA
>CADWAF010000408.1:0-24444 GCA_902984215.1 Willaertia magna
TGATATTACTAAGAAACTAAAGATAAAGGTAGGATCATGTACCAGATGCTTTAAAGAATACAATTCTTATCAAAAGGAGTTAGATAGAGAAAGAGAGAGATTAGAGAAATTAAAGCAAGATAATTCCGAAGAAACTCGTATTAAACAACAAGTAACAGTTGTTGAGGAGACTGAATGTATGATTCCTTTAACAAGAACCAAACTAAAGCAACAAGTTCAAGAATTAAGCAATTTCCTATCTCAATGTGAAGATATCAAAGAAAGTGAAGAATACAAAACTGCTACCGACCTTCTATCTACCATTCAAGAGGCAAAGATAATTTAAATTATGAAAATACAACAATTCATGTAAATAATTACCAATTTAATAAAACCTTAAATAATAAAAGGAATAAAGGCTTTTCTATTCAACTTTTTATATTTCTCACCAAACTTCTCTTGATACCACTTATTAGTTTCTAATGCTCTTGGAAATAAATTACAGAATGTAGAAAGAACAAATAATAAAGCAACCTTATTTTGAACAGTTAATAAGAAACCAATCCATTCAATTTGTTCACCAAAATAGTTTGGACTTGAAATATATTCAAATAATCCACCGTATGGTATATAATACTGTTTATTCTTTTCAGTACTGTTATTATTATTAGCACTATTACTACTACTTTTATGATTATCTTTTCTTAAATTAATTAAAATTCTGTCAGATGTATAATTGATGTAATAACCAACACAATAAAGTAAAATACCAATTGGTAAGATAATAATTTGTAAATTATCATTAAAATAACTATTATTTGCATTAGAATAAATAAATAAATGAGTTCCATTTAAATAACCATTAATTATACAAAATAAAACAGCTGATGAAAAAACAAGTAAACTAGAATGACTCATGTGATGTACTCTAAATAAAGGGAAGATAATTGCACGATGAATATAATGACCTAATAACATTATTGTTCCAAGTACTTGTTGTAAAAATCTAATTGTACCAATATCTTTAGTGTCTTCTGATTTATAATAATAAAAATAAAAAACATATAAAAACCAAATAATTGTTTGATTTTCTTGTAAAAACCATGCAAGTTTACCACTCATTGTAAAATCAATTGATTTTATAAAATGTAAAACAATTTGATTTAATTTTGATGTTGTTTTTAAATCTGTAGAAGCACTTTGAAAAGAAGATAATGCAAATTTACCATAAGGAGCTCTTAAACCTAACATTAATGGTAAGAAAAGAATTACACAAAATAAAAGAAAGAAAGATGATAATATAGTTAATTCATATGAAAATGGTTCATAAATATTATTATTTTTAGACATTAAATGTTGTAAAGGATAAAGTATTAGATAAAAGTAAGATGAAAATGTACATGATAGTGAATTACAGGTAAGTAATTCATGAGAATTATGAAAGCTAGTTGTCATTGTGTTAGTTTCCGATTAATAGTAAAGTTGTTTTTGTTGTTTGTTTTTAAAGTAAATTTAACACAACAAAAATAGGATAAAGGTGAATTAGCCAATTTTTTTACTTTTGTTCAAACACTAAAATTGATAGATTGTTCTTTATAAATGTTATTTATTGTTGCAATAATTGTTATTCAGCTTTTAACCTTATTGTAATTCTGCCACAAATTCCCTTTGTGCACAAATGGACCAAGACTCTTACAACCTCTCACAATCACTCTCATCAAAGTCCATGGTTTTCAACCGCCTCAAAAGTTGGGAGTGTGGAGTTGGTCATCAGCAGAGACATTTTTTTTTGTAGTGCACAAGGGAACAAATTAAACAGTTGTTGTGATCAAAAAAACGCTAGCTTTCGAGGTTTTATTTGTGGCGCCAAAACCTTCCCGCCAAATTTTGTTATAATTTTTAAAAAGAAAAAATGTCCCAACCCAAACCTGCTGGTAGCATTGACACGTAAGTAACGCAAATGCCAAACTACTTATCCGAAAGCTGAACACTAACACATTTTTCACATACCCACCTTTACAGAAAAAACTATTTGAGTGGTCTTTTCACACAAACACCCAAAAAATCAACTAAAAGTAATTCAAAAAACAAGTCAAACAAAAAATCAACGAATAATAATTCAAAGAAAAATATTACCGATAATGACAATCAAAAGGATACCCAAATGGAAGATGATGACATGAATGCCAGTCACATCACCCAAACCCAAATTACCATAAATAACTATAAACCAATACCAACAACATCTAAAATCACTTCTTTATCAAACTTAAATAATATTAACATTAAAAATCTCACTAATTGGGAATCTAGAACAAATCAAGGAAAAATTCTTTTTGAATTTGGTTCTTCAAATTCAAACTGTTTAGAAATTTTATCAAATGAAATAATTGAAATTGTAAATGGTAAAGAAAAGAATTATAAATTTATGTATGATAAATTACAAAAGAAATCAAATGTTTTATTAAATAGATTAGAAAAGATTGGTTCTAAAATTTTACAATATTATGGATTTGAATATTCTCAACCATTGAGTGCTGTAAGTATTTTTTTTATTCTTTTGATAATTGTAAAATTAACAATTTACAAAAATTGTAAAGTATTCTGATCAATCAGCAGTGTTTGTTGGTAGAATTTTATGTGAAAGTATGGTAGGTGATGATACATTAAATCCACAATCAATTTTATTAGAAGGATTATCAAATACTGAAACATCTGATTGTAGAATTATTAAATTAAATTTTGATAATTATCAATTAGAAAAGGGTGAGTCACCAATCACGTTATTCCCAGGACAAGTTGTTGCAGTTAAAGGAATTAATACAATTCAATATTTAAAGGTTGAAAAGCTCTATACTGAAGTGTCAAGTGACAGTTTAAATTATATGGAAGAAGAGGTTATTAATGAGGGAATGAAGAATATAGAAGATTTAGTTGATAATCCAACAAAACAGTTAAAGATAATGGTTGGGATGGGTCCTTTTACATTACCACATAATATTTTGTATCATCCATTAGAAGAGTTGGTTAAGAAAGTTGAAGAGTTAAAACCTAATGTTTTAGTGTTGATTGGGCCATTTGTTAGTGAAGATAACTTTTTAGTTAATTCAATGGTTTTAAATAGAACATTTGAAGATGTTTTTGAGAATGAAGTTTTAAAGAGATTGGAAAGTATTTCTAAGGAAACAAAAGTTGTTTTAATACCCTCCCTTAAAGATATACATGCAGATTTTGTTTTTCCACAACCTTCTTTTAATATTACAAATAGTGGAATACATAGTTTTAATAATCCATCAACATTTGGGGTAAAATGTAAATCGTCATTTAAAGATGAAGTGATTAAGGTTGGTGTCACTTCAATAGATGTTTTAAAAGATATTGTTAAAAAGGAATTTACATTTGGACATGTTAATGATAAATTTGAACAAATATTAAAAACGATTGTTGGGCAAGAATGTTATTACCCACAATTAATGCCTTCAGAAGAAATTCCACTAGATTTTTCATTGAGTGAAAATGAATCTGCTTCCTTAGATATTATTAACTCTCCACAAATCTTAATATTACCAAGTGATGAAGATTTTTATGTTAAACACATTGATAACAAGTGTGTAATTATAAACCCTACTAGATGTTGTTGCAATAAGAAAGAAGAAAGAATAACCGAGGGAAGTTATGCTTTCATTACCATTTGCAATGAAACTATTTTACCAATAGAGAAAAGGACACATGTACAAATTATTAATTTATAAAGTGTAATTAATTTATAAAAAAAATTATAGTTCTTTATTTTCCAGTCTATTTACAAAATTTGGAGGTGGTAAATTATCAGTTCCATCAGAAGTACTAGTAAAAACAAGACTTAATCTTCCACGTGGTGTTCTTTGACCAGTTATCAATGATGTTAAATGTTGATTATTAAGTTGTCGTTCCATATTATTTGAATTAAGAAACTGCGAAATGATTGGTCGCTTATGTTTTCGTTCATCTGAAGTACCATCAAAATACTCTACTCGATTCTTTTTACATTCTTGTACCTTCTTTCCTTCATATAATTCTTTATCAAAATCCGATATCTCTTGTTTAAAACCATCATTAGGTTTAATAGCAGGTCTACATTTCAAAACAGTTTGAAAAGCCATTTTCGCTCTCATCTTACATTCTAACATTAAATAAGCAATAGCACATGTACTTGATCTAGAAACACCTGCCATACAATGAATAATTGCTGAAGAACCATTATGCCTTGCATCATTAATGAAATGAGTAATATCTTCAAAATGACCTTTTAAACTACTTGATCTATTATCATCTACATAAATAACCATATATTTAAAATCTTTAATATGACGTGGAGGTACATCTTTAGCAATAGTTAATATATGTGTTACATTTAAAGATTTTAATAAACGTTTAGAAGATGCAGCTGCAGCACTTCCTATATACAAACCATCTATTATCTTTGATGCTTCTTCATAACTAAATTGAAATTCGATATTCTTTTCAATCATTGATTTCTTTAATTTATCTGATAGTTCTAAATTCCAATTATTAATTACAGAACATGATTTTAAATTTGTTAATTGTGTTAACTCTTCAGGTAATGTTAATAATTCATTATTATCTATAATTAATGTTTCTAAATTATTTAATTTTAAAATTCTTTCATCAATTTCTTCAATTGCATTATGTTTTAATTTACAAAACTTTAAATTTTGTAATTCATAAATTTGTTCAATATTACCATTTAATCTATTCATTGTTAAATCTAAATATTCTAATTTTTTACAATTTTGTAAACCAATAGGTAATTTTTGTAAAAAATTATTTGTAACTTCCAAACGTTCTAATAAATTTAAATCTGTAAAATCAAATAAATAATTTAAATCATTATCATTTAAATCTAATTCAATTAATTTTGTTAATTTACTCATTGAATTAGGTAAAATAGATATTCTATTATTTCTTAATTTTAAAATCTCTAAATTAATTAAATTACCAATTGATTCATCAATCTCTTCAATTATATTATCAGATAAATCTAAATAAATTAAATTTATAAAATTACCAAAATGATCTGGAATATTTGTTATTGCATTCTTACTTAAAATTAATTCTTCTAATAAAGTTAAAGTTTTAACTTCCATTGGTATACCTTGTATATTATTATTACTTAAATGTATTGTTTGTAATTTAGGTAAACAAAATAATTGTGACCAACCATATAATCCACAATTATTTCCATAAAATTCAATTAATTCACCTAAATTTGATATTGAATAATTATTTGTATTTGCTATATTTGGTAACCATTCTATTTTATTATTACTTATATTTAATATTTTTAATTTTATTAATTGACATATATTATTTGGAAAATCTATTAATCCACATTCTTCAATATTTAATTCTAATAAAGTTTCAGATAATTTTGAAATATTTTCTGGAATATTTTCAATTTTATTTTTCGTTAAATTTAATTTTTCTAATTTTGTAAAATCTAATATTTTTGTAGGAAATGTTGTTAAATAATTATATCCTAAATTTAAATCTTTTAATGTAAATTGTATAGGTACTGTTTTATCTCCACCAAACATTGATGTAAATACATTTGAATTATTTAATTGAATTTTATTTAATAAATTAAAACTTAAATCTAATTTTTCTAAATTATTTAATTTATTTATTATTGTTGGCCATGATGTTAATGCATTTAATTTTAAATGTAATTCTCTTAATGTTTCAATTTGTTCTACATTTTTAGGAATATTTTTTAATGAACTTTTATTTAAAATTAAAACTTGTAATGAACTTAAATTACTAATACTATCAGGAAATTGTTGTATACAATGTCCTGTTAGATCTAAATAACGTAAATTATTTAATCTACAAATCTGTACATTTTTTTTAAATTCATTTTTAATTTTTATTTCGGCGGGAAAATAAGAAAAGTGTTAAAGATTCGTAAAATTTAAGGAAATTGAAAAACTTACTTTAAAAACGTCATCTTCATTAAATTTCTTTTGTTCTTTTTCTCTTTGATTATATTTATCTAAAGGTATAGATAAAATCATTGAAGTTTTAGGCTGTAAAAGTAATTCATTTAGTATTTCTCTAGGATCTTTATTTTCATTGTTAGTATTAAATTTTTCAAGAAGATTATTAGTAGATATGGATGATGAAAATGTTGGTGATATTAAATTATTTGTTGTTGTAGGTGATGTAGAAGAAGAAAGAAAAGTATAATTAGAGATTCCAATATTATTGTTACTATTATTGTTGTTGCTATTTCCTCTAGTCAAATAATTGTTATTTAATGGTGGCCTCCTCTTTCTCATAGAAGACATTTTTTTCTTTTAAAGAAACGAATTTATTTAACTTTGAATAATTATTGTTCTTCAAATTTTCTGCCTTCTCTATCATCTCTTTAATTCTTTCCTTAATACCTGCCAATGGATTAAACAACATACAAATGCAAAATATAAAAACCCACGAGGCAAGAGCCTTAGCTATGAAAGAAGCTACTGTCACAAATCCATTACCTGCAATTTCTCCAACAAAGTATAATATTTGTAAAGCACATAAAAATAAAATCGTAAGAGAAATTAATGCTAATATTAAGGAAGCTTTGTTAATTGCCTTCTTTGTGAAACTCATCATTTCTGTCTTTGCTTGTTCAATTTTGTTGGATTCAGACATTTCAATATTAGATTTGCCGTTGCATGCATGATGTTTCAATTGTTGGATAATCTTAATAGTATCCCAAATAACAAAACTTAAAGTAATTAATAAAGTTGAAATAAAAACAACAGTTTGTAAGGTAAAGAAAAACTTTAAGGCAATAGAAACATTATTATCCTTGGGATATACTCTGTTAATTAATATAACAACAATTAATCCAATAGTTGACACTATCATTGTCAATTCAATAAAAATACTTGCGTACAAAATTCTTTTATGAACTACTTGGGAAACTTGTTTTGCTCTGCATTTACAACACATTAGAAATCACAACTTGATGAATAGATTACTTACAATACGTAGGAAATAAACAAAAATTGTGCCAATAAAAACACATCATTAAGAGCAATACCACTTGCCACAATACCATTTATCACTTTAATAAACAATGGTTGGTCTCTGCTAAATGTTTCCACTGGGTATTTCACGGTTATTATAGTTCTTAACAGATACGAAACTAGTAAAATTACAGTACTCGCAATAACAAGAGAAAACAGCACAGTTTTATAATTTGACTTTACTCTAATGGACAAAATCAAGAAAACAATTAATAAAAGCAATAACAGTGCAAATGAAGCTAATTGAATAAAAGATATTGCCATTCCGGAATAAACTTGACCAGCAATAAATGTTGAATTACTTTGTCCAGTGCTATTAGCTTGTTGAAGAGAAAGAAAGTGCAATTCATTCATTTTGTTGTTGATGCATTATTAATGAAATCTATTACTGTGTGATAATCTCTGGTAATATCACCGATGAAATAGTACAAATGTGACACTTTTCGGTACAAACCAAAAAAATACTTTGATGAGAAGTACATATTGTGAATCCTAGAAACATAGCAAACAAAAGCTAAAGGTAAAAACAAGAAGGAATTAACAATATGAAGCAATTATTTTTCGAGAAAGCATGCCCAATACTTCAATCAACTATTGAATCAATTCCGAGGTTTTGTTCTGCATAAAAGCTTGTTTCCGAAAGCGTTGTTGGGTTCAATCATTTTTGAAAAGAAAAAAATGTTGAGAAAGGGTGGTTCATCACTATTAAGATGCTCAAAGAAATTTCTTCCACAAACTGTGAAGAAAGTCGGTGTTAAATCTAATACTAAAGTTCAATTCGCTAATAGTTTATTAACTCAACGTAATTTTTCTCAAAGTGTTAGAGTTTTTGAAGAAAAGAAAGATGATTCCGATGTTGTAGAGGATGCTGAAATATTAAACCAAGAAGAACTAAAAGACGAAGGACTTATAAAAGAAACTGAACATATTGTTGGTTCAATGGAAAGTAAAGCTTTTGAAACTGAAACTAAACAACTTTTACATATCGTCGCTTCCGCTTTATATACCGATAAAGAAGTTTTCATCAGAGAATTAGTTTCTAATGCTTCTGACGCTTTAGAAAAAGTTAAAAGACTTATGGCTGTCTCACCAGATAAAGTTGAAGACTCTCAAAAAGAATTAAGTGTTAATATCTCTGTTGATGAAAAGAATAATATCTTTATTATTCAAGATACTGGTATCGGTATGACTAAAGACGAATTAGTTGAGAATATTGGTACAATTGCCCACTCTGGTTCAAGAAAGTTTGTTAAGCAATTAAAAGAAGCAGCTGAATCTGGGGAAACAGCATCTAATATTATTGGTCAATTTGGTGTTGGTTTCTATTCAACATTCATGGTTGCTGATAAAGTTCGTATCTATACAAGATCTGCAAATGTTGGAAGTAAGGGTTACTGTTGGGAAAGTATTGGAGAAGGTACTTATACAATTTCAGAAGCAGAAGGTGTTGCTAGAGGTACTAAAATCATTATTCACTTAAAGAAGAATGAAAAGGAATTCTCATTCAAAGATACTGTTCAAAAGATTATTCAAAAGTACAGTAATTTCGTATCTTATCCAATTTATTTGAATGGTGCTAAGGTTAATACTTTAGACGCTGTTTGGTTAAAGAATAAGAACTCTGTAACCGAAGAGGAACATAGAGAATTCTATAAGTATCTCTCTCATTATGGTGGAGAACCATTATATATTTTACACTTTAACTTGGATATTCCATTGAATTTGAATGCTTTATTCTATGTACCAGATCATCATACTGAATCATTAGGTATGGGTAAGATGGAACCTGGAGTAAATGTTCACAGTAGAAGAGTTTTAATTCGTGCTAAACATCCAGATATCCTTCCAGATTGGTTAAGATTTTTACGTGGTGTTGTTGACAGTGAAGATTTACCATTAAATATTTCTCGTGAACATTTACAAGATTCTCCTCTAATTAATAAGATTAAATCTGTTTTAGTTAAAAGAATTGTAAAATACTTTGGAGATATGTTAAAACAAGACAGAACAAAGTTTATTCAATTTTATGATAAATTTAACAAATTCATTAAAGAAGGAGTCGCATCTGATTTTATGTATAAAGATGAAGCAAGTAAATTACTTTTATATGAATCCTCCACTTTAGGAAAAGGTGAAAGAACTACCTTAGAAGAATATGTCAGCAGAATGAAGGAAGATCAAAAGACAATTTACTATTTAATTGCACCAAATAGAGAATATGCTGAATCATCCCCATACTTTGAAGTTTTCAAAAAGAAGAATATTGAAGTTTTGTTTGGTTATGATGGTGCTGATGAATTTGTATTTGGATCTGTTGGTTATTTCAATGGTAAGGAAGTTAAGGCAGTAGATAGAGCAGAAATTGAAGATGAACCTGAACATAAGGCAGGTGAAAATGAATTAAACGAAGAACAAGTCAAAGAATTATGTAGTTGGTTCCAAGCAACCTTAAAAGATAAAGTTGCTAATGCAAAAGCTTCTAAGCGTTTATCAAGCACTCCTGCAATTATTAGAAACCCAGAAAATGCAGCAATCAGAATGATAAGAAAATTACAAAGTCAAGATATCTCACTTTCTCCTCAACAAATTGAATTAAATCCAAGTCACCCACTTATCTTAAAACTTTTCAGTGCAAAGAGTAAGAATCCAGAGTTAGCTAAGGTAGTAGCTGAACAAATCTTTGATAATGCTTTAATCAGTGCAGGTTTATTGGACGATCCAAGAGGAATGATAAACAGATTGCAACAACTTTGTGAAACATCCCTAAAAGATATGTAAATGAACACTAATAAATAATCATACTAAAGTAGTCTCTTTTAATTAAAACAATGCATTTTGACACATAACACTTTTTAGTTTTTTTGTTTTTCAATGTTTTATGCTTCTTGCAAATGCCAATGCCACGTAATCTTAACTTTGGATTTATAAAAATTTTTACAATCTATTGACGGCATAACCCTAGAAAAAAATGAACAAAATTATTTTGACCCTCTCTCTTTTAGTTTTAATTTGTTTAAGTGTGATATCATTTGCTCAAGAAACAACTGATAGTACAGTAGAAACAACACCTAATAATGTTAGACTTTTAGTACATAAGAGTGTATCACCAAATGTTGCTGTAGTAGAAGGAAATATTACTTTCACAATTACTTTAATTAATGTTGGAGATGAACCAGCTTATGACCTTGATGTTAAAGATAATGAATGGCCAGAAGGATCTTTTGATGTTGTTGAAGGAGATATTAAATCCACTTTTGAAAAGCTTTCACCAAATGAACGTGCAACCTTAAAGTACACTATTGTCTCTAAATCAAAAGGTGAAATTAGTACCCAATCTGCTTTTGTTACTTATCGTTTGGCTCCATCTTCAGGAGATAAAGATGCTACCCAAGGCTTAAAGTACTCTGCAAAATCAAATGTTTTACCACCAATTCCAATTCTTACTCAAGCTGATTATGATAGAAGAAATGATTCTCACTTTGGTGATTGGGCAATCTTTTTAGTTTTAACTCTTTTACCTGTTGGTTTACCTTATGTTGCATATTTATATTCAAATAATCAAATTCAAGAATTAGCTGAACAAAAGAAAAAGAGAAGAGATGTTTCCGAACAACAATCTGAACAATAATTTGTATAAAATATGTCAATAATAATATTTATAATAAAATTTTAAAATTTAAAAAAATATTGAAAACCAGCTAAGCAGCACCAAAAAGATTACAAATCCCATAGCAACACAGCCAACAATTTATTTTTATTACTCTTTTTCTTCTTCTTTTGTTTAAAAATTTGGAGCAGGAGGGATTTGAACCCTCGGCCTTTTCCATGCCAAGGAAACGCTCTCCCAACTGAGCTACTACCCCTATAATTCTATAATAAAAATTGGATTTAAAACAAAAACTTAAAATTTTTTAATAATATTATTAAACTTAAACTTAAAAAAATATAAACAATAATTATTTTGGTAATAAAAATGTAAATATTATATAATTTATTTATTTTTTATACTATTTTATTTATTTTTAATTAGATTATATTTTTAAATAAATAAAATATAAATTAATATAAATTAATAAATAAAAATTATTTAAAAAATAAACAAAATATACAATAAAGTAAATTATTAAAAAATTATTTTTAAAAAATATTTATAAAAATCGTTTTTAATTATTTTTTAATAAAAAATTAAAAAGATTATTTAAAATAATTAATAATTTAATTATAAAATTATTACATATAAAAATTATTATATTATAAATTAATTATAAAATAATTTAAATCTATTTATTTTAATTTAATACATAATAAAACATATATATTAAATTTTTTATTAAAAATACATTAAATTATTTTTTTATAATAATTTTTTTAAAATATAACTTGCAAAATTTTTTAAATAATTTAGTTAATAACTTTATTAATTAAAATTTATTTATAAAATTAATTTAAATAAGAAATAATTTTTTAAGTTAATAAAAAATATATAAAATAAAATTAATATATAATAAAAAACTTTTTAATAATTTTTTTTTATTTAATTGTATGATATTTTATTAATTTAAAATGTAGTATAATTATAAATAATAATTACTATAATGTTATAAAATAATTATTATTTTTAATTTATTGTTTTAAACGTTATTTTTAAATAATATTTTTATTTATTAATTTTTTATTATATTTTTTTAAATAAAAAACAATAAAATAATTTAAATATTTTTTTAAAAATTATCTTTAATAATTTAAAATTATATTTTAATATCATTTTTTTTTTGTGTGTAAATAAAATTTAAAAAAAGTGTATCGTTTATTTTATTTAATTAAATTTATAAATAAAATAATATGAATAAACTTTTTTAAATTTTATATCACCATAACCAGTAAAAGTTTGCCAAATAAGAATGGTTCTTATTTTATCCTTAAAACGGCGTTATTCCTTTAAATCTATCCTACATCGGGTATGTTGTGAAAATTTAGTAACCATTAAATTGTAAACTAATTTATTTCATTTCCTTTTACTGAGAATTATTGGGCACATCACAAAAAGCAAAAAAAAATGTCATCCAAGATTATTGTAATTGCAGGTGGTGCTTCTGGTATTGGTAAATATTCAGCATTAGAACTTTCAAAACTTGGCCACACAATCATTGTAGCATCTAGAAGAGAAAACAAATTACTTGAAGTTGTAGAAGAAATTAAACAATTAGGTGGAAAAGCTCATCATATCGTGTGTGATATCACTAAAGAAGATAGTGTTCAAAACCTTATGAAACAAACTGTTTCACTTTTCGGTAGAATTGATATCTTTATTAATGCTGCTGGTGTTGCTTTTTATGATTTAAGTCAACTAGGTCCAATTGGTTCTTTATCTTTTGATTATTGGAGATATGTCATGTCCGCCAACTTTGATGGTGTATTTCTTGGTTGTAAATATGCAATTAATGAAGCAATGGAAAAACAATCAGAAGGTGGTTTAATAATTAACGTTGCATCGACTGCTGCTTTTGCTTATCATTCAAATATTGGTGCTTATTGTGTCAGTAAACATGGTTGTGTGGATATCACAAAGATGTTTGCAAAAGAATATGCAATTAAGAAGATTAGAGTGAATGCAATTGCACCTGGTTGTTATGAAAGTGAAATGACAGGAAAGATAAGGGAATTAAATAAAGAAGCACGTGATGGATTAAGTCAAAGTACTCCAATGAAAAGAGAAGCAACTTTACAAGAAGTTTTTAGTTCTATTCGTTATTTATGTAGTGATGATGCAACTTATGTAACTGGTGCTGTTATTGCTGTTGATGGTGGAATGTCAACCCATTGTATTTAATTTTGTTTGACAACACTTGTTGTTTAAAAGATGAAGATATTCATCTTTTTAGATAAATAAATAAATAGTAGTCAATATAATATTGACAATTAAAAAACTGATAACAAGATCCTTGTTTTTTCTTACCTTCATTAAGCAAAAGGAATGATTGTTAATTAATCTTTGATCTTTGGTTTTAACCATTTAATGATCTTGGCATACCATATCCTTATCCTTTTTACAAAAATTTAAATTAATTTTCAATGATTTTCAAAAAAAAAATGTTCACCATTTAATCAAATAAATTTAGATCCTTTTTTGTTTTCTTTATAATTTCATCTTTCGGAAAGATTTTACACAAGAAAGAAATAAATATTTAATAATAGAAATCAAACGTTGGATGCTTGCAAGGAATAAATTACATTAATTGGAGAGTACACATTTATAGAAAGGTTTAAAAATTAAATACTTTACAACTTTTTTGATAATGATCTTTACTTTGAAAACTTACCTTTAATTAATTAGAACCTCCTTCCAGTATCTCCCCCATATAAACTAATGACAGTTGACATTCTCCTTAAAAACGAAACACACAAACGAACCATTTGTCAGAAAAAAAAAACTTTAAAAAATAAATCCATTACAACAATTTATTACAACAGTAACAATAAACCTATACTTTCAATAATCATTTAAATAAATCATTTAATAATCTTAAATAAATGGGTCAAACCAATAGTGCAGAGTTATTTCATTCAAATTCTTCTGCTCTTATTAATGTCATTCCAGAAAATGTTTGGAGAGAACAAGTAAAACTAAAAAATGTTCAAGTAAATACAACACCACAACAATTTACAATGACTTTAGATGAAAATGGTCAACTGCAAAATTATGATATTTTTCAAGCTTATCGAAATAATAATTTACAACAACAACAACAGCAACCAAATGATTTAAATAATAGCAATGGAGAAGAATTTAATAAGATGGAAGGTTTACAAAAAGTAAATCATCAAAGATCGAATAGTTCTTCGTCAGTTGGTAATAATTCTTATTTAAATAATAATCATCATCACCATGTAATGGTTGGTTATAATAATAACGTGAACATTATTAATAATAATAATAATATGAATAACAATAGAAATCATCCAAGGTATTATCATTCTAGAACGAATAGTGATCAAAGTAATCGTTCTAATCATTCAAATCATTCAAATCATTCTAATAATGAAAATAATTTTGTACATATGTCAAATTTCAACAAACATCTATCATCATCAATGACACCAACCGCCATTCAACAACCAAACCAAATAAATAATTTAAGTTATAACCATAATTATTTACAACAACATTTACTTAAAAATAGTGAATCATCACTCAATAATGGTAATGCACTACCTAACAAATTAAATTACCATAACGGTCAGTTCACCAATGATAGTGTTTACAACGTAAATAGAAAAGATGACAATACTTATTTACAACAGCAACAACAACAGCAATTGTTTAATAATAATAATTCAATTATAAAAAAGAAGAGAATTATTATTCCTAAAAATTCACCTTCTGTTGTAATATCTAATCCATTCAATAATAATAATACAACGAAAGATAATAATAATAACAATAGTAGTAGTGTAAGTGGTAGTAATAATAATAATAGCAGTCAACCGTCACCAATCAATAATAATACTAATAACAACAATACTATTGAAAATCAAGAAGTAAATTCGTCAGTTAGTTATTATCAACCTTCAACTATTAAACAAATAAATAATAACATTGAAAATAAAGAAGAAATAGGAGAGGCTTTAAAACAACAATTATTATTAGGTGGTATTAATAATAACGCAGCAATGACCTTAATTGAAAATACTGAAGCAGCTGAAAGTAATGGTAATTTAAGTGGTTCTCCAGGTAGTACAAGTAGCAATTCAAGTAGTAATGCAAGTGCCACTGGAACTGGAGCAACAACAACAACGACAGGTGGCAGTGGTAGACAAGTGATAATTATTGAGTTTGGTAATCAAACAACAAAAGTTGGATTTTCAGGTGAAGATAGACCAAGAGTTGTCATTCCATCATGTTATACACTAGAAGCACAAAATACAATTAAATTTGGTGGAAATATTTCTTTTCAACAAACAGAAACTAAATGGTTCTTTAAGAATGGTAATTTTACATTTGGTAGAAATGATTTGAAAGTGAAGGAAATATTTAAAGCTTTTATTAAATATATTTCAATTTTATTAGATGAAAATTTTAAAGGTAAAACTATAATGTTAGGTTTGCCTTACTTTTTTGATGAAAATAAGGAACAATTAGCTATATTGTGTGATTGTTTTTTTCATTCAACAATTCATGTGAAAAGTATATTTTTATGTGGTACTCCATTATTTTCTTTTTTATGTGCTGCCAGTAATCACGTTACTGAAAATCGTTTTGTTGCATTAAGTGTTGTGATTGGTTATGGTTTAGTACAATGTGTACCTATTGTAGGTGGTTTACCTTTTTTAACTTATGCTTGTAAAACAACGATTGGTGGTGAGTTACAAAATTCTTATCTTTTACAATTAGTTAAACAAGAAGCAGCAAAGGAAGGTATTACTATTGATGAAAAGAAATTAACATATCAACAAATTGAACAAGAAAAGAGAGAAAATTGTAATTTATTAAAATCATTTCGTTGGGCAAAGAAGAAAGTCAACCAAGACTGTAAAGCTAAATTCTTTAAAAAGACAATGGATGGTGTTGAAGGAAAAGTAGATCAAGTACTAGATCACAGATATTTAACAAATGAATTATTATTCCATCCAGAATTATTTATTGAAAAACCAGAAGTAAAAGATATTGAAAAGAATGAACAAGTAATGGGTGTTGCTGAATTAATAGAACATTGTATTAAGAGATGTCCAAAAGAATATCAAGAATTACTTTACAATAATATTATTATTTCTGGAGGTCCCAGTCAAACACGTAACTTTGTTACAAGATTGAAAGGTGAACTAGGTAAAAAAGCTAATATATACCTTAATGATCTCTCTATACTTAAGCCAACACCTACTTTTGATTTCAGTGCATGGTATGGTATGTCATTCTTATCCAATGTTGTAGATGTAAATTCTCATGAATTGGATAACTTGCATTGTAGAATTCTAATTGAGGAAGCTAATTTGAAATTATATCCTTTGGAAACTGTACTATTGACTAAAAGAATTTGTTAATGTACAGTTAATTAATGGCCAATGAGGCACTTTAATTTAATAAATTTTCCTTGTAAATCACTATTTTCTTCTGCTTGTTCTACAGTAATTATTTTTACAATTATTCTTTGTTTGAGGGGTTGATGTATCCTTTCACTTGACACAACCACAGGTATGGTAGTTAGATTGGATTGAATAGCTCTGTTAGAAAGATACCTTTCATAAGAAAACAAGTTAGTATTATTTACAAAAAACGAATGTTTGTCGGCCATTAGAGCTCTTGGTGGTATTGAATAACTTTTGCCGTCAACTGGCTCACAGCTACAATTCAGTTCAACGCTTAATCTTTCTGAGATTTCATCTCTTCTGTGCACTCCATCAATATCATTCTTACTCAAGTGCATTACACCACCCAGTGGAATAAAAGAAGTGTGCAATCCAATTCTTGAGTATTCTTTTGGTTTTAATTGATCTTTTCTTACAAACCTAATTACCACATCGCCAACAAATTCACGTTCGTTGTGAGCAAAAAAAGTTATGCTGTTTTCCTTAATACTGCAGTCGTGGCAAGTAAATGTGCAAATAACTTTCAAATCAACTGTACTGTCTTCAATTTCTATTTCTTTTCTGTTTGATATTCCGCCTTTAGTTTCATAATCTTTAAACATCAATCCATTTAAGAACGTATCTAACAAAGAGTAATTCATTGTTTTCTTTCCTTTAAACTTTGAAATACATTGCCTCTCCAACGTGACAATCTCAATTTCAAATTGAGAATTCCTTATCAAAGATACAAGTTCAGTTGGTGGACGCTTAAAGGTTATACTCTTTATCTTAACCTTCTTTTCAACAGGCACTTTTGTTTGGAAGTCGTTGTTTGCCTCCAACAATTGTTGCACATAACTGACGTACCTAACTTGCGACGGTGAATTTATTCCACCATCTTGACAAAGAGACAATGGGTCCACAGGCTTATTAAACCTTGTAAGGGCAAAATAAATAACACTATCTCTTGTATCTTTCATCAATAAACTTTTAGAAACAAGGAGGTCAACCAAGACAACATTAATCTTGTATGTAAACTTACCTATAAATTAAATAAGAACAGATTGCTACTCCCGTTCTTCCCTTACCTCCTCTACAATGTAAAACTACAATGTTTTCGTCATCTTTTAAAAGCCAATTATGAACGGCTTCGCAAATTTCTAAAAGTAAGGCTAAGGGAGGGTTATAGTGGTCAGGAAAACAAACATTCACTACGTTACCATCAAACAGTTTAGTATCGTAAAGAAACTCAGACATATTAAAAATCATATAATGATTGTTATGGTACTCCCTTAAGAAGGCTGATATTTCTAAACAATGGTTTCTATGAAAACTTTGAAAGAAATCTTCAACTGGTACTGACATAGCTATTATTCTAGAGGTAATATAAGTGAGATCTAAATTCCATTTCTCATGTACATATCTTTTTCTCTTTCCGGACTGTTTATGCCTACTTTCATGCTGTAAGGAACGCAAAAACCCGATCATTTGATAAATTACAAAAATTCAATAGTAATCCCAACAAACAGCGTTGTTTTCTTTTTTTTTCTTTTGGTCCTAACATGGCGGGAATTAATTGGTCTTTTAAACTTCATAGGCTCCATTTGAGGCAAGGCCAAAGATAAGAACTAAAAAAGTTATTACAATGTAATATTTATTATTATAATATTACATAATATTATAAAATTATTATTTAATAAAAATATAAACAAATAAGAAAGATAATACAATGCCTGAAATTGCATTTCCAATAGCAGCTGGTATTAAATTCCATGAAATAACATCTGGCCAATATAATTCATCCAATAAATATTTTAATTCAGGTGACATTGGTGTAATCTCATGTCCAGAGTGTTGTCCAAATATTCCTTTCCAAACTAAAATTTGTGAAAAGTAGCCAACATTAGCTGGTGCGTGTTGTACACCTAATGAAGCAAATGCAAGAATTGGGAATGCTAATGCAACAATCTTACCAACAACAGTTGTAGGTTGTGTTGCAAGTAAAGTTGCTGTACCAATCATAAAATTAGCCATCGTTCCAGAAAGTACACAACTAAACCATCCTAATGCACCTAATTCTTTAAATGGAATAACTTTATGATAAAGTGCTTTGGCAAATGTATTAATTACTGAACCATTTTCATTATAAGATAAACTACAATTTAAAATTGTTGACATTAATATAGAACCAGTAACATTTCCAACAATACAAATTCCCCATAATTTAAAGCTATGTAATATAGTTATTAAACGAACATTTCTTCTAGGTCTTTGAATTACAATTTCATCTAAATGACTTGTAAAACATGAAGTACAAGCTCTAAATAATTTTAAAAAACTTCTTCTAGTCATTCCAACTGGTTTACAAAAAATTAACATTTACAATATTATTAATATAAAATTGATACAAATTCATTAATTAAAATTAACAATATTAAAACACTTACTTATATCGTTCTTAAACATGTGAATTGGAACGGAAATATTAACTTCAGTAAATAGAATAGATTTTGAGAAAATAATCATTGTAAAACATCCAACAAATGCAATTCCAACCATAAATTTTTGTAAAGCACCATATGGAATATCAGTACTGACAAGCATTGCAAATAAAATACCAATTGAAATGTATACTATTTACAATAAATTACATATTTAGTTTTTTTTTAAAAATAAAATTATAAACTTACCACCACCTGTAATTGCTAAAATAAATAATCTAAAACTAGAATAAGAATGAATTACATGATCACAATGATCATCAATTGCAGTAATTAATTCCAATTGAGAACGAAATTGATTATCTCTCTTAAAATTACTTCTTCTCAATAAATGTTGTTCAAACCCTAAATATCTTCTTTTTAAATAAGAAAATACTCCTTTCTTTCTACTTCTTGGAGAAGTATCATTACCTTCATTAGCATTATTTGTATTTACCATAGTTGATGGTTTATTTTTGGCGGGAACTGATTGTAAAGTTAATGGTAATTTATGGTGATGCTCTGTATCGTGATCGTGATTTTCATTTAAATGATGATCATCATCATCACCTGTAGAAACAATATCAGTTAGGCTTGATGGTCCAGGCTTATTATTATTTTTCTCTAAAGAAACAAGTTCCATTGAAGATTTATCATCCGATAAAACGGAGGGTATCCTTAAAGCAGTATTATTATTAGCAGTGTTAATATTAGTATTTGTTGTAGGAGGGGTATGATGAGATTCTAAATCATCATCACTTGTAAATCCTTCAGAATATAAAGTATCTGGCGTTAAGACTGGATCTACTACTAATGGCATATTCGTTCCACCCATATATCTCATACCTTTCAAATCAGAAGTCTTTTAACAATAAGATTAACAAAATGATATTAATAATAGGATTAATAAAGTATTATTATAATAAAGACTTACTGCTAGAGTTGCACCGTCCATCTTTTTTAATTATTTGAAACTTTGTGTCAAAAACATGATAATATTTTTATATTCGTCTTCAATATGCGACTTAATAAGACCACTTACCATTATAAATATACTTAAAATAAATACCTTAATATTTTACAATTATCTAATTAATTAATTAATTAATTTTAGATAACAGAGATTACTAATTTAGTACATTTTTAAAAGCTTTTAAACTATTATCCACGGTTCCTTAATAAACATCTTTTGTAATCTATTATTAATATTTTACAAAAATTGTTTCATATAAAGTAAGTCATATAAATTCAAAACATATTTACACAGAATAATTAGCATTTGCCAATTACTAAATAAATAAATTAACTATTAAACATAAAAGTTATTTCCCGATTGAATCTTTATAAATGTATTAAATACCATCTAATAATAGTAAGAAATATTATTAATCCACACTTACAATGAACTTGGTGTTTATTCCAAACTACAAATACAAAATAATTATTATTATTTATAAACAATTATTAAATAATAAATATCAAATTATAATAATAAAATTACTTTCCAAAAGCCTCTTCAGGTATCAAAAAATCTTTTGAACTCATTAAATCAAATTTCTTAACAAATTTTTGAAACCTTTCAGCCAAATGAAATTTCTTTTCAAAACTTAAAAACTCATTTTTATGAACAAAATAAGAAAACGCAAAAATTCTATAAATTCTTCTACATAAAGTTTTAATTTCTTTTATAGCCTTTTTAGAGATTGTATTTCTAGAAGGGAATAATTTAACATCCATTAAAACATTTGTAGATTGGGTATGTATATGTACCATATAATCAATTGCTGAAACTAATTGTGGAGGGTTAAATACTGGACAATAATATAAAAGTTCTTCATTAGAACCTTCATCATTATTATTATAGTTTTCACCTAATAGATGGGTTTGAGAGATTTTCATTTCGGGTTGGGTTTCTTTAGTACAAACATCTTTTAAATGTAAAATAAATTGATTAATTTCTATTAAGAATTGTCTCATATGTTCATAAATCCAAACTTCTTTATCAACTAAATATTCTTCTTGATTTTCATTACTTGATTTTGGTATAGAAATAATTTTTTTAATTTTTTTTGGATGTTTTCTAATCATTCGTTGAATCATTTCTTGAACTACAATTGAATTATCTAATGTATCATTTGTTGAATTATTATTTTCATCTTCTGTATTATTGCTATCTGTATTGTTTTTTATTTTTGAATTTGGTTGCTGTTGATCAGTTGTTGCTTCCTTTTCCCAAGCGTATAATTCTTTCTTTTTTGTTCCAGGTCTATTACGTCTCATTTTTTTTTAAATTTTTTTTATTTTTTAAAAAATGTCAAAAATTGAAGAGCGGGAAAATGAAGGGATGACGAAGCACGAAAAGGAAGATAATCAACAAGAACAATTAGATGACAATAAGGTAGAAGAACAGGAAGATACATTTGAAGTTTTAGATAAACAATTAATTGAAACTATTCAAACGAACTATTCTTCCATTGCCGAAAATGTAATTTCACAACAAAAATTACATTCCGGGCCAAAACAATTATCAACACTACTAGAACAACAAGAAGATGAAGAAATGGAAGAAGAAGAAGAAATTCTAGACGAAGAAGATGAAGAAATGGAAATTACTAACAATAACAACCTACCATCCAAACAAACACTTCCAATAAGCTCAACTTCACAACAACGCCACACAACCACCACTATCCCACTCACCTTCCGTAACTATCACCCAACAGATTACCATCTTAAAAGATTTAGAAAAAGATTCTATGCTAGCTTACTTCCATCCAATGATATTTACGATAAAAAAGTAAAAACAACTTCAACAAAATATTTTTCAAATCCAGTTGAAGCAACAGAAATAATTTTAAAAGATGAAATTTCAAATTTATTAGAAATTGCTGCAAAACAACAAAATTTAACACCTTTAGATAATTTATTAATTGGTAATGTTGTTAACAACAATACAAGTGTTAATAATGAAGAAGATAATTTTCTATTTGAAGGAATGAAAATAAATCAAGATTTAAAGAGACATGTATTTGAACCATTAAGTTATTTAAAAAAACAAACAGATATTGCTTTACAAGATATTTTAAAAGCGCAATTAGAAGAGGAAACTTCTAGTGAAGAAGAGGAAAGTAGCGGTGAGGAAGAAGAAGAATAGATTCCCTTTTTAAAAATTAAAAGTTTAATTTATCTTTAAACAGTTCAACTGTAAAATTTTTAAATTAAATTAATTAAGAAAAATAGTTATTAACTTACATAAAGCCATAATCAAAGCAGAGTTTGGAGCGGCATATAATACTCTAGACGTAAGTCCTATTAATGGTGAAAGGGTTTATACAAATTGGTGTTGGTTAAATTTGATTGGAAGAAAATAGTTTACAATAATGATTACAAAAAAAAATAAAAAACTTACCTTTCCAAAAAGCAGTATATCCTTCATATTTACTTATTTTATAAACAGCATCAAAAAAGTTTTTATAATACATTATATTCTCTTCGGTTGCCATCTTTAAAGATTGTTGTTGTTGCATTCTACGTTGAACTTGAAATCTAGTTTTAATTACATCTAAAGGTAAAGTACAAAACGAACTAAATCCAGCACTTATTCCACCACAAAATAGAACTGTTGAAAATGGTAATATTACAGGGTTATTGTTATTATCTTCCATTAATTCTTCTTTAATTTCGGTAAAACTCTTACTGTCACGACCATGTAGTATTGAATAATGATTGTTATAATTATGTTGTTGTTGTTGAATAAAAAAGTTTTTACACTTTTCATAAGATAAAAAGTAAATTGCACTAAAAGGACCAAAAGATCCTAAAGTAATGAAATATCCTTTATATAATTGTAAAAGACCATCTTGTTGGATTATTTTAATTAATTTTGAAAGAGAAACTTGATTACTTCTTTGAATTTGAAGTCTTTCTTTTAAGATATCGTGTGGAACCCAAAAGATACAAGAAATACTTTCAGCAAAGAATCCACTAATTAAATGTGTAAGTGCAACATTCTTTCCTTCTGCGAAATAGTTTTTGGAAAGATAATTTTTACAAAACTCATAAGATGTTAAATATAAAGTATTGGCAGGACCAGTAAATATTAAGGAGGCTCCTAATCCTTTATAAAAACCTCTTAAGCCTTCATATTGTAATATCATCTTAACGGCATGAAAGGTACTTCTATAAGTTGCATTAATTTCAGCAGATTGTAAAGAAGAACTTGCTCCTTCAAATAGTAATGGTGTTTTTAATTTATTTAATAATTCTGGGTTAGTAATTTGTACTTGTAATCTTGATTTTACTGTATCTATTGGATGTAATACCAATCTAGCAATACATCCCGATAAAGTAGATGAAACAAGATGATTTAATGTTGAAACTTGCTTTTCATCATGTCGTGTCATTTTTTGGGATTGATTTCAAGATTATGCGTTTTTGTTGTTGGTACAAATTGCAATTCTACTGTATTAAGCATCATGCATTACAGTAATGTATCGAGATCGACACGAAAGCAATTTCAATTTTAAACATTTTGTCAATTAAAAATTGTAATTCTCTTTTATTCACATTTACAAATTCGAGGTGAATAGGAAATTGAAAATTGGTTTGGCCAAAAATTTTCAGGTTGACCATTTACTCTTTTGACAAAAGTATAATTATTACAGATACATTATCCTTACTATCTAAACCTTTTACACAATGATCTAATAAATCTTCACATATTGCTCCTAAATCATATTTCCCAGCAACTGGTTGATTTTGATTTTCTGGTGCCTCTAAATGATGATTGGAAGAATTGTTAAAAGGTTGAGTATGATGTTGTGATAAACCATCACTAGGATAAGATGGACGTCTATAAGTACCATTCTTTTGTTCTATCAATCGTTGCAAAACAAAACTAGTTGCATCAGTGTTTGACATTACATCCCAAACACCATCGCAGGCCATTATTACAAAATTATATTCACTTTCATCACTTAAATCAACAATAACCCTTTTAATCTCTGGTAAAGCGGTAACAGCTTGTTCTTCTGGAGATACCTTTTCATACTTTTTATAACTTAAATCTCCAAAAGCCCTAGAAACAGCTAATGTACCATTAACTCTACCAAATTCAACATAAGACTTAGCCTTTAATATACGACTTTTCTCATTATTTAGATGAGGTTTATGATCATAACTTAGAGGTTCTGTATTACCCTTATAATGAAGAACAGTACGTGAATCTCCTGTATTTGCGCAAATAATTTCAAGTTTATCTTCACTTAATCTTTTTGTTATTAAGGTTGTAGCTGTACTTCCACTATCATCTACCCCCGCACAAAACTTTTCAAATTCTAAATCAGTTCTCATAAAGCCTTGTTGTATAATTTGATCCGAATTTAATAAACTCCATGAAGTTACATTCGTATTATGTTCTGCTTCTTGTTGTAGAACGAATCTAAAAAGATTTTTGGAAAGGTATTCAGCACATGTATCACCTTAACAAATTAATAATTTGAAGGAATGTTAAGGATAACGAATAATAATTAAAACGTACCTGAATGACCATCAAACACGGCAAAGAAAGATAAATGAACACCATCTTTCTCCATACAAGTAGAAATTGGTTGTGGAATATTTCTAGGCAAATCAGTTATGTAATTATGTCTATCTTCCATAGAAAGACGATAACCTTGCATACTACTACAGGCATATGCTAAATATCCATTCTTTCCTATATGAGTAGTTTTATCAGTTACTGGCTTATCTAAGATCTGACCCATGTTTTTATAATATTAATAGTACTTTATATCAAACAAATAGACTAGTTCGGAGATGGTTTTTTTAAAGGCTATGTAAAT
>CADWAF010000412.1:0-23175 GCA_902984215.1 Willaertia magna
AATTTTTAAATATTATTAATTATTAACATTTTTATTTGTAAAAAATTGATTTTAATATTAACTTAAAAAAGAAATGACCTTAAAATATTTATTTAGAATCTATTTTAAAAAAAAATAAATTAAATTTATTAACAACAATATAAATTTATATAATTTTTTAAAAAATTATTAAATTTATTTTTTAGTTTGTTTTTTATTATTAATTTTTAAATTTTATTTTATTTAAATATAAAAAACTAATAAAATCTCATTTTATACTATCTAAAAAATGATGGTAAAATAAAAATAAAAATTTTTTACTTAAAATTTCAAAAAACAATATAAATTTATACTGTTTTTTTAATTAAAAAATATAAATTTATACTTTTGTGAACTTAATTTATTTGTTTTATAGATTTTTTTATATTATAATAAATTTAAATGTATAAATATTTTTAAAAAATTTAAAAACAATATAAATTTATACTTTTTTAATTTCTTTTTAAGATTTAGAAATAATAATAATAATTTTAAACAAAAAAGAATTTAATTTAAAAATATTAATATTTTTATATAATTTTTGTAATATTTTTAAAAATTTTTAAACTAAATATTATTTATAACTTAAAAATCTCATAATTATATATATAAAAAAAACATAATCTACACATAAAATATTAAAAATAAATAATTTTTAAATTTTTAATCTATTCTAAAAAGCTGTTTCAATTTATAGTAATTAATAATAAAATAAAAAAATATTAAAAATATTCTATTTAAATAAAAATAATTCTTTGTAAAAATAATAAAATTAGTATAAATTTATATTGTTTTTTAAAAAAATTAAAAATAAATTTTTTTTAAAAAAATATTTTAAATAAAAAATATGAACTATTAAAAGATTAAATTTTTTTTAAAAAAATATTTTAAATAAAAATTATGAACTATTAAAAGATTTTTTTGTGAAATTAATTAAAAATAAAAAAAATTTTGTAATAGAAATAAAAAAAAATAATTTATTTACTTTTATTTTTATTAATTTTTTTAGTTTATTAGTACTACTTAAATAATTTTCAAACAATAAAAGTAATAGTATGATTTAAATTATTATTTTTATTATAAATTTCTACTGTGTTATCTTTTAAATTATAGTAGATTTTATAATCAATTTTTTTAAATCTATTTAAATTTTTTTATCTAATTGATTTTCTTTAAAGATAAGATTAAAAATATTTTTTTATAAGTTGACTAAAATAAAAAAAGAAATTTTATTTTTGCTATTTAATTATTTAGAAAATAGATTCGACTTTTTGAATTTCTATTATTTTTATAAAAATAAATACTTATAAAATTAGTTATCAAAAAAAAATAACTAATTATACTACAATTTATAATATTTAAATAATTTTTCTTTAAATTGTATTCAACTAATTACTTAAGAAAATTGGATATAGAAAGTATATATAAATAAATAAACGGATAATAAATTAAATAAATATTATAATTATTTATTATTAACTAACTACCTTATTACTATTATATATCTATTTTCTATTTTTTCCTAAAAAAAATCATTTTTTAACAAAATTCTCCAGTGAATTACAGTGTAAAAAAATATTATCTGGCAACCCATTAGGGAAAAAAAACAAAAGAAAAAAACAGGTTTATTGAAAAGTTGTCTTTTTATTAGGTATTCAAAAAATATAAAAAAACTTTTGTCAAAAATAATTTATTATTACAAATAGTCTTATTTTTAAGTTGTTTGTTTAATAACTATTTTAAATGTTAAAAAAAAAATTAAAAGATGAAGCTTGCACCACAAGAATTACGTTGTGACTTGTGTGTTGAAGAAGAATGTGATGTAGAAGAGCAAGGAATTGCAATTAAATATTGTTATCAATGCAATAAAAACTTATGTCACCTGCATTTAGAACTCCACAACAAAAAGAAAGTGAATAAAGATCACCAATTAAATGATTTGGGAAAGAAATCCGAAATGGTTTTACTTCAAACATTTGTTCCTGAACATCATGTTTGTCCAAAACATCCTTCAAATGCTCTAAAAGTATTGTGTAAACCATGTAAAGTGTTAATTTGTGGAGAATGTAGCTGTTTAGCTCCACATGACAATCATGAGAAAGTTCATGTTTCACAAATCATTGAAAAGGAAAGAAAAGAAACATTAAATTTAATGGTTGAATTAAAAGATAAGGTAAATCACATGAATGAAAGAAAAGAAAAAGTTGAATTGACAATTGACAATGTCAATAAAAGATTACAACAAATTACAAAAGAAATTGACGATAATTGTAATGAAATACATGCTGCTATTGAGGAAAGAAGAAAAGAATTAATGAAGAAAGCACAATTAATTCACAATGAAAGAGAAACCAAGTTAAAGAATGAAAGTTTACAATTAAACAATTTAATGCTAAATGTTGATAAACAATGTCAATCCATTCTTAAAGGTAATCAATCTAATGCCACCAATCAAGTAAATAGACAAGAATTAGAACAAAAGTTAAAAGAAACTTCTGACATTGATGTTATTTTAAATAAGTTGAATTTAGAAAAAGGAAAACAAAATATTAATGAAATGCAACAAACAAATGAATTACAATCTTTTCCAGAATTTGAATTGATTATTCAAAAAGATAAAGAACAAATAATTAATTTAATTAAAAATCAATTGGGAGATGTTGTTGATTATTCAATAGATGTAGATAAATGCTATATTACTAATTTTAATGAAATTCAACAAGGAGTATCAATCAATAATAAGAACTTGAAATTAAATTTACAATTAATGAATAAAAAGAATGAAAAAGTAACAAATAATTATAAAGTAAAGGCATTCTTATCAACTAGTAAAGAAGTTTTAATAATTGATGATTCAAGAATTGAATTAAAAAGTATTAACAATAATGAGAATGGAACATTTGATTTTGAATTGTCAGATAATTTATTAAAATTTGAAAAAGAATTACCTTATTTACATATTCACGTAAATGATAAACCAATTAAGGATTTTCCTTTTCAATTGAATATTATTAGAAATTGTTTATTTAATTCAAATTATTGTGGAAAGAAAGGTCAATTACTAAATGACAATAAAAGATTTAAAAGAAATGACGGTGGAAATAGCCGAGACTGTGCAGTATTAGGAATTAATGGTTGTTTTCGTTATAAAATTAAGTTATTAAATAATTGTCAATGCCTAATGGTTGGATTTGCTTTGAAAACAACTTTTAATAAGAATTCAAACAATTATAATAGGAATGGAGGTGGATGGTATTTATATTGTTACAATGGAACATTATATTCTGGTAATGTTAATTATTCTCGTAAAGCATATTTAAATAAGAGTTGTCACAATAATGGAACTATTATTGAAGTAATTTTCACACCTGAAACAAAAAGTATTTCTTTTATTGTTAATGGAACAAATTATGGAAGTGCATATGAAAATATAAATGTTCCAAATTTGAATGATTTATGTCCTGCTTTTGATACTTGGGACTGTAATTGTGAATTTGAATTTGTTAATTGATGTTTTATCATTTATTAATGTCACAGATAGAATTTTGCATACGACTAACACAAACAAATAAATCAAATTATCTTTTCCGTGAAGTAAATATAATTTTAAATGTCAACAATTCACTTCTCTTTTTCACAAAAACTTTTACAAAAAAACTTTAAAAATTAAATAGTAATAATATCAATATCACTCAATTTAAAATCTTCAACTATTCTAACCTTCAATTTCTCTTTCAACCATTCCTTTACACATTTATGTTCAAATAAAATATATTGTACAAAAGAATGAACCAAATCACATTCCCCTTCAAAAGCATACCATTATATGAAAGATTTAAAAGAATTGTACTTGCATACCTACATACCCGATTGGAACGTATAAAAACCTATAGTACAATGCAATTAGAATTAAATAAAACAACTCAATGGAAAGATTTAGGTAAAGAAGAACAAAATTTTGCAAATGAATATAGAAATTTAATTGAAAGTTATGGAGAAGAAATTGGATTTGATTTATTTAAATATAATGAACCTCCAAAAAGTGATTTTATTGAGGTTGAAGTTGTTAAAACAAAGAATGAAAAGATTCTTTTGGAAACTGGTTCAATAGCTAATGTTCAAGAGGGAGCTCGTTTATTCTTGCCTTATGTCGATGCTGAAAGATTAATTCAAGAAGGTTATGTTAAGGCTGTGTATGAATAGTATTATTATTATATGCTTTCACTCCTTTAAATTAAAATCCTTAAATCACCAAACAATTTATAAAACTATTGCGTTTGTTTGAAGTAATAAACCAATCATTAACAAAATTGAGGCTTTCATTAAAGTACTTTATACAATCAATTATCACAAGACACTACCCATTCACCACGTTTGAGTGTCATGAACTTGAGAAAGAATACACATTGAGCGTTTTATAGTAAGCATTTTCACTTTGCAGTGATTGGATATTGTTTCTAAGGACTCCTATTTAGTCAAAAGGAACGTTTTTGTAAAGCCACCAATAACAATAAGTTCTCAGCTTTGAAGTGAATTCGATTGGCCAAAACAATACCTATAAGCCAAACGAACTAGTTGTCTGTAGAATATTCAACTATAAAAACTAATTCCTTTTTCCACATAGTGAAAATCACAACCAAAAAAAACAAACAATCAATTAAAAGAATAAGATGGGCAAATTTAAATTAGAAGGTGCATGGCAAGAAAATAGTGGTAGAGTATGGCATTGTACTCAAGATAAACAACACATTACATGGACTCAAGAAGGTACTGGTAGAGTAGCAACTGGTATTTGCGTTCCTCACGCTAATACTCATGTTGTAGCCTTAACCTTTGATAATACAGTTCATTGGAAATTAACAGTTTCCGATGATCAAAACGCATTACATGGACCTTCAGATACCTTCAAAAGAGTTCAACCAATCACTGCAAAACATAAAGAAGCTAAAAAAGAAAAGAAAACCTTCTATCCAGTTGGTACAACTTTTTCCGAAAATTCAGGAAAGACTTGGACCGTAACTCAAGGCGGGAAATCCCATGTAGTTTTACATAATAACCAAGATGGAAGAGACTGTAATGTTTTTGTAGGAAAAAATAAGAAAACTGGTCAATGCACTTTTTATTTAGATTTTGCTGGAACTGTTTTGAAAGCAGAATCAGGTGATGCAAACTGTATTCCATTATCTAATGGTGATTGTTTCAAAAAGGTTTAAATAAAGTTTTTTTTTATTCATTCATTTCGTTTTACACTTATTTTTGATCTGTTGTAAATTTTGTAATTTTTTTTGTAATGAAATAATTTAATTAATTTTTATTAAAAAAAAATGTCAAAAGTAAATGCCTGTATTTTATTTTGCAACGATTCATTCTACAGAAAAATTAAAACTTGTTTCGAATCGTGCAATTACATCCAAAAACTAAAAATAATAAACACTAATTCTTCCAACGATCAAAAACAAATGAAAATCCTTTCTTCAAGTTCTCTCCTTTTAATTCCACCAAACTATCAAGCCCTTTCTGATCAAGTTGTCCAACATATGAAAGGCTTAATAGAAACTAACCAATTGGCCATCGTTTTTTTTAGAGGAATCATTAAGAAAGCAAGTTTAGTAGAAAGATTAGGTTTTTTAAATGATAGCTATGTAGATTGGGGAGTTGGTAAAACTTTTCAATTAAATTATAATTTGTTATTACAACAATCAATGTTGACTAAAAGTTTACATTTCCATCATTTATTAAATAAATATGGAAAGGAAATGCAAGAATTTTGTGAAAAATTTTGTGTAAAACCTGAAGAGGTTGCTAGCATTGCATTAAATAATAACGATAGTAAATTAGAAACAGAAACGCCACCAAAAATAGCAATAAATAGTTATTATTGTACTGGTTTGAAACCACAAAAATTATGTCAACCAAATGATTGGATTTGTTTTGCTACAAATTATACAAATCAAGAATTACGTTATTCAATTTTAGTTCATAAAGAGAAAAAAGTTTTATTTAGTCATTGGTATGCTTTTGAAGGGGAATGTAAAGATTTTTCTTTTGATTTGGTTCATTCTTTTGTTCAGTACATTTTATTTGAACATAAATGTGTAAAGGAATTATTGAAAGAGAAATTGAAGGTTAGAATAGTTGAAGATTTTAAATTGAGTGATATTGATGTTATTACTATTTAATTTTTTTTTGTTAAAACGTTTTAAAAGAGCTTGTTAACCTTAAATATTATTTCAACAATAAATGAAGTTGTAGATTGAGCTAGCTCTCAGTCAATGTATAAAGAAAGAATCACAAGAAGAAAAACGAAGGATAAGAAACTGGAAGAAATAAAAGTGAAGATTTATTCGCAAGAATGGTTGTGCGTTGACATGGAATTTCTTTTTTGTAAACCTGGTAGACAACAAAACTATCTCAAAAAGACAATTGTTACAAAATAAATGATTATTTAAATTTTACAAAACAAAATAGTTAGTTAAAATAAAATAATCAATTAATTAATAAACTCAAATTCACAACCACTACTGAAGGCATTAAAAGCAGGACATAAATCATTCAAATTTGTAACATTTATATTTTCAAATGCATTTCCATAATTTGTTCCATCAACAATAAAAGAAATACTTTTTGTTTCAGGTGTGAAAATTGCTTCAATAATAGTTCCATTACTATTACAACTCTTATTTAAATATGCTTCACCAGAATAATTAACTGAATATAATGTTCCACTATTGCAATATAAATACCATCCACCTCCATTCTTATCATAATTATTTGAATTCTTATTAAAAGTTGTTTTCAAAGCAAATCCAACCATTAGGTTTTGACAATTATTTAATAACTTAATTTTATAACGAAAACAACCATTAATTCCTAATACTCCACAATTCCAGCCATTACTATCACCTCTTTTAAATCTTTTATTGTCATTTAATAATTGACCTTTTTTTCCACAATAATTTGAATCGAACAAACAACGAATAATATTCAATTGAAAAGGAAAGTCCTTAATTGATTTATCATTGATAAGAATGTGTAAATAAGGTAAATCTCTTTCAAATTTTAATAAATTATCTGACAATTTAAAACCAAGTGTTCCATTGTTATTGTTAATACTTTTTAATTCAATTCTTGAATCATCAATTATTAAAACTTCTTTACTAGTTGATAAGAATGCAGTTACTTTATAATTATTGTAATTCTTTGTTACTTTTTCATTCTTTTTATTCATTAATTGTAAATTTATTTTAACATTCTTCTTGTTAATTGGCACTCCTTGTTTAATTTCATTGAAATTAGTAATATAACATTTATCTACATCTATTGAATAATCAACAACATCTCCCAATTGACTTTTAATTAAATTAATTATTTGTTCTTTATCTTTTTGAATAATCAATTCAAATTCTGGAAAAGATTGTAATTCATTGCTTTGTTGCATTTCATTAATATTTTGTTTTCCTTTTTCTAAACTCAACTTATTTAAGATAACATCAATGTCAGATGTTTCTTTTAACTTTTGTTCTAATTCTTGTCTATTTATTTGATTGGTGCCAGTAGATTGATTGCCTTTAAGAATGGATTGACATTGTTTATCAACATTTTGCATTAAATTGTTTAATTGTAAACTTTCATTCTTTAACTTTGTTTCTCTTTCATCATGAATTAATTGTGCTTTCTTCATTAATTCTTTTCTTCTTTCTTCAACTGCAGTTATAATTTCATTACAATTATCATCAATTTCTTTTGTAATTTGTTGTAATCTTTTATTGACATTGTCAATTGTCAATTCAACTTTTTCTTTTCTTTCATTCATATTATTTACCTTATCTTTTAATTCCATAATTAAATCTAATGTTTCTTTTCTTTCCTTTTCAATGATTTGTGAAACATGAACTTTCTCATGATTGTCATGTGGAGGTAAGCAGCTACATTCTCCACAAATTAACACTTTACATGGCTTACACAATACTTTAAGAACATTTGAAGGATGTTTTGGACAAACATGATGTTCAGGAACAAATGTTTGAAGTAAAACCATTTCGGATTTCTTTCCCAAATCATTTAATTGGTGATCTTTATTTATTTTCTTTCTGTTGTGGATATCTAAATGGGAGTAACACAAGTTTTTATTGCATTGATAACAATGTTTGATTGCAATTCCTTGCTCTTCTTCATCACATTCTTCTTCAACACACAAGTCACAACGTAATTCTTGTGGTGCAAGCTTCATCTTTTTGATATTTATTTTTTTTGAAATTCGTCAAATTTCAAAAGATTAAGAAGGACAATATACTAATAATAAAGTACCAATAAATATTTATAAATCACCCTTTAATATTATTTGTAAAAAAGAATTAAATATTTATTAAATTTATAAAATGCAACAAATAGAAATAAAATTAGTAAATACATTATAGAATTTAATACATAAGTCAAACAATAAATAAAATTCTAATAAAATTTTGTTCAAAATACGTTTTTAATTTATATTTTAATAAAACAATGCTAGTTCATTTGTATAACAAATAATTTGAATTTGTACTTTATATTAATTATAAAAAAACAGTTAAAAAACAAATATTGTATACTCTTAAATTAAATTAACCTAAATTTTCTAGAAATGGTGATAAAATATTCAGAATATAATTTAAATAATAATTTAGAAAATGATATTTTATTTAATAACAATAATAAATTAGCAAATTTGGAATTAGATAATATTTTAAAAAATATATGTTAATTTTTTTATTAATGATAATAATAAATTTTTAAATAATAAAAATTTTTTATTTAATAATAATTTACAATTTAGAATAAAATATAAATAATAATATAAAATAATTTAAAAAAATTATATAATAATAAATTATTTAATAAATTAAAAAATAAAATAATTATTAAATGTAATATTAAATTAAATAATAATTTTTATAATAGATATTAAAAATTTTAATTTAAAAATACTAAAATTAAATTTTTATAATATAATAATATATATAATAATATGTTAATTTTTAATTTTTATTTATATCTTTTTTATAAAATAAATAAAATTAATAAATTTATTTATAATAAAAAAATTAATTAATAATATATTTTATTTTAAAGTATTTAATATAATAATTTATTTTTTATATTTAAAATCATTTATAAAAAATAAATTTTATATATAATTAATATTAATTATAAAAATAGTTTATAAAATAATATTAGAAATATAAAAGATTTAAAAAATTTTAATTATAAAAAAATTAAATAATTTATAAATAAAAATTATATATTATTAAATTTAAACAGAAATATTGTTAAAATTAGAATGTAAATAAAGAAATTTTATTTATTTGTTATTTAAAAATAAAAGAAAATAATAATAAAAAATATTATTTTTTATTTTTAATAAAAGTTTTTATTATTAAAAAGAAATAATATTAAATTTTATTATTATTATTATATTATATATTTACTAAATAAAAAAATTAATAAATATTAATTTTAATTTTTTAAAATTTTATTAATTATTTATTAATTTTTTTATTTTAGTAAATTTTTTAAGTTATAATTAACTTTTAGATTATTATTTGTTAATAATATAAATTTATATATTATTATATTAATTTTTTTATAAAAAAAGAAAAAATATAAAATTTATTATTATTGAAATTATATTTATAAAAATTATAAAAACTGTTAAAAAATATAATAATATTTATTATATTAAATTAAATTTTATTATATTATTTGATTATAATAATAATAATTATTTATTTAATAATAAATTTTAATTTTATATATAAAAATATTAATATATTTTTTTTAAATTAATTAATTTAAATTATAAAAAATATTTCTATAAAAACTATAATTATTTTTTATTTTTTTTTAAAAAATTTCTAATTTATTAAAATAATAATTTTATTATTGTTTTATAAAATTATAATTATATTTTATTTAAACACTATAAAATTATAAATTATAATATTAAAAATTTTAATTAATAATATTAACAATATTATTTTAAATAATAAATATTTAATTATAATTTATATTAGTTTCTAAATATATAGTAAAATAAATATTAATATAATTAACATTAAAAATATTTATTTTTTTATAAAAATAATTAATAAAAAATTAAATAATACATTTTTAAAAATTATAAAATTAATAAAATCAACATAGTAAACTTAAAATTTAAAATTAATAAATAAAATTTTTGTATAATTTATTTTAATTGTTATAATTTTAAATATTTTAGTATTTAATATTTAGGTTTTATTAAATAAATTAAATTTTTATTTTAAAGAATAAAAATTTAATAAAATAAACAAATATTTATTTTATTTTTAAATATATCAATTATTATTATTATATATCTATATATTTTTAATTTAATTATATTAATTATTATAATAGTTAGTATTAATGTTAATATAAAATATAATATTTTATTTAAAAAAATTTAAATAAAATTATAAAATAATTTATAGTTATTATTTTTATTAATAATAAATACTGTATATATTTATTATCTTAAATTATAAATTTTATATTTATAATAATAAAATATAATATTTAAATTAATTTAATCTATATAATTATTATTGTAAATATAACTATAATATATTTTTAAAATAATTTTTTTTAGTAAAATATTTTTATTATTTAAATTATTTATTAACTTATTTATTTTTATATAGTTAATATTATTATAAATAGTATTAATAAGTTTAATTGTAAATTATTATTATTTAAAATAGAAAATTCTTTATTTATTTAAAAAAAATATAAAAAATATAATAGATTATAAATATTAAAAGTATAATAAATAATTAAATTTTATTTTATATTTTACAAAAACTTTAAAAATTATTTTACAAGTAAATATTATTTAAATTTATTAAATTAAACAATTAATATATATAAATTATTTATCTTTAAAAATAATAAATTAAAATTAAAAGAAATTAAAATAATTTTATTAAGAAATTTTAAATTTTTTATAAGAAACAATTTATTTTATTAAATTTATATCATTTACAGTATTTATGTTTTAATATTGTAAATAATAGTCTTTTTTAGATTAGTATTGTTTTATATAAGAAAATAAATAATATTTTAATAAAAAGTATTATTCAGAAGGTTATTAATGAAAATTTATAAATAAAATTATGTTTATTAAATAGATTAAGTGAAAAATAATATTTATATTAGTAATTTAAGTGAAAAAAATTAATTTATAAAAAAAATTTATTAATAAAGTGTATATGTTAAAAAAAATTATTAGTATATAAAAAAATAGTTAAAAGTTAATTTAAAAAATTTTATATAATGTAATATATATAAATAATAAAAGAGTTTTTATTGAAAGATTTATTTTTTATAAAAAAATTTAAAAAGTAGATTATTTATTGGTTAATAAGAAAGAAAAAATATTTAAAATTATATTTGATTTTAAATTTGATATTTTAATAATTAATTTAAATATTTTTATTGTGATAAAAATATTATTGGTTTATTATTTTTACTATTTTTATATTATTTTTTAAATTCATTGCATAAATAGTAAAAAAAAAGAAAAATTAAATTGTTAATTTGTATTGTAATTTTAATAAAATGTATTGTTTTATTTTAATTTATGTTTTTTTGTAATATATATTTTATACAAAGTTTAAATACAAGTTAAAAATTTTTTTTATAAAAATTTTAAGTTTAAACTTTTAATTTAAATTTTTTTAAAGTTTTTAGCAAAAATTAATTAAATTTTGGATCTTTATTTTAAAAGGTTAGTAACTGTTATAAAAATTATAAATTTAGCTCTTTATTTTTATAATATTAATATATAACTTAATTTAAACATACTCTTTGCCAATGGTGCTTGTTAAATACATATTGAACTCGAAAATTTTTACCATTTCCTTTCCGTTTTTAATATTTGATTGTAAAGTATACTTTCTTCAACTTTGTTATCTTTTTCATCTTGTTTTTTGTTCCAATTTAAAACGTCCAAAAAAATGCTAGCAAAATCTTTACGGTTTTCCGCCTTAAACAAAACAAACAGAAAATTTATCCAAAAAGTAACACGAAACAGTTCCAGCTCAAATAATTACAGTAGCACTACTCTTTCTCCTGGGATCACTTCTCCGCTTGCCCTTGAAATTTATGCTTTACGTCCAACTGAATATAAACAATGGACAAAAGAACAAGTTGCCTCTCTTTTAAGAACCCCTGAAGGTGCTGGTTTATCTGAGGATAAAGTAAAATTATTATCCAATTTGAATTTTGATGGCAATGAAATCGATGTTATTGTTCAAGACATTGAAAGTAAAGATGTGTTTTTTGCAGTTGATAGAATGAAAGAAAATTTTCCCAGCTTATCCGACAGTATTTGTATGGTTGTAGTGACTTAAACACAGAGTTTAATGAAAAACAAATTCTTACACCTTTGGTCTGCTGACCGTGTTAAAGAACAGCTTGTTAGATTTGGAGGAGCAGGTGTTACTGAAGATGAAATAAAACCGTTGTATGAAAGAAAATTTGATGGTGAATCTCTTGTTATGCTAGCACAATATATTGAACAAGGAAAAAGAGAGTATGCATTACAATGTTTAGAGTCAACTGGTTGCTCGAAACATGTGAAAATGTTTTAAGGTGGATCGAAGATAAATTTTATGTTAAAAAATCCGTTGTTACAACTTTGAGAGATTTATTTGAAGTTTCTGCGTCATGTAGAATATCAGAAGCTCCAAAGTACAAGTTAGTTACTTCATTTGGGCATGATTTTATATTTCAAATTGACGAACATACTGTTAATATATTTTCTGATTCTGTGCAAAATTTACTAGAATTTGCACTTAAAACCCCTCATTTAGATAAGCAAACGTGCAAAACCTTCTTTGTCGCCTCATCTCCTGGTACTGGAAAATCTAGAATGAGTCAAGAATTGAGACAGATTTCAATTAATTATTAAACAACACAATAACGATTTGACACACGTTTTGGAAAAATCAATTCAGATTCTGACAACATTCAAGATTGGGTCTCAGTATATTGCTGAAACAGAAAATCATTTTTCACCACAGCAATTATTGACATCTAGAATACTATACTGCTATTTCAGTAGAGAAGGCAACACGTTCTTTTCTTTTAATGGATTTATTTCAAAATATAAATATTTAATACCAACCTCTATTGTAGACGCAATGAAATAATTAGACATGACAGAGAAACAAATAAGCAATTATCAAAGGATGAACCTTTTGTAGTCTATCTGTCAATTGATGAATTCCAAGAAATGATAGATAAAGATAGTTTGCAAAATACATTGTTGAATACCCTAGTTAAAACGTTAGTCAGTTCAATTATGGATAGTTGGCACTTCTTTAAAATTTTAATAATACCAGTTTTTTCAGGTCTTTATTATAAACCACTACAATCAATATTGAGTGAAAGTACATCTGGATTTTTGGAATTACCAACTCCAAAAGTTGATGTCAAAGCAGTTAGATTTCTTTGGATGTTTTTAAAAAACAAGGTATTCCTGAGAGTTTATTGTTTGAAGATAAAAAGGTCTATTCCTCTTTGAAAAAAGCTATTGGACATCCAAGAACTTTGGAAAAAGTATTGGAACATATTGTTTGGAATTGTAAACAAAGGAAAAAGAAAATTGTAGATTTTTCATTATTAGACTTGAAATTAAACGTTGATATTAAGCCTGATTCAGCACAAATTTTATTAGCACATGTAATTTTAGGGACTGTTGTACAATATTCTGATTTGATAGGTGAATATGACGCTAAGTATTGGGATGTAAAGGGGTTGTGCAATCTTGTGAAATGTGAAGATGGTTTTCAGATTGTAATGTCATGGTATCAATTTAAAGGAATTGTACGAATTCTAAAAGATGATGTTTGGAATGAATTTGTAAGGGTTACTGATGAATGCTTAGAAGATCCACAATCAAAATTGTATGGAACATCTTTTGAAAGATTTAAAGAGCAATTTGACAAGATTTTAAATAAGTGTTTTCTTTATTTAGAAAAAAAAGAAGTACCTGTTAAAGAAAGAACTGACTTAGAACTGTATTTTCGACCATATATTTATGGACTTGTATTCTCACAATAAAAGATTCAAAATACAAGATGATACAATTTGCAATTGAATTTGTGTCGATCCTCTTAACAAACAGGTATTATTCTCTACTTCCCTTAAAGAAATTTATAATCCTTGGTATTCTTGGAATTAATGAAATTTCCTGATAAATTTGAGACAAAAAGCTTTTCAACACTTGTGAAATACCTAATGAATCATTACACAATAACAACGAAATTACTTTTGCCTTACTTTCCAAACCACTATCACAACTACCTTCTTGCTTTTCTTTTTGCTTTCCCACAACAATACTTGTTCCCTTACTAATTAATTTAAAATAAATTCCTTGATTTCTACAACCCTTATAATTAAATAGTAATTCCAATGGAAATTCATTTAACATCTTTACTAAAATAAATAAAAACTTTTTGACCGCTTTTACCATTAAAAAGAGAAATGTAAACGTAAAATAATAAACGGCCACCGTTGGATAAAGAAATATACAAATCGTTAACAATAAAGTACCTAAAATCAATTGATCATGTGAATAATTATCACAATGATCAATTCTTTCCCTCAATGGATTGTACTTCTTCCCTCTAAACAATCTAAACAAAGATTCCGTTATCTCAATTAAAATCTGATAAACCCTTCTACACATCCTGTAGAAAAGAAGGATATGTAAAGTTATTAAAGAGAAAAGATCATAACAAAGAGAGAAAAAGAGTGAAATACCAAAACATGTAGAAATAGTAAGGATTATCCTTAAGAATAGAAAGTTATTACTTAAAGGTGAGAAAGAAAGTAAATAATCTAAAAAGTTATTAGCCAATTCGAAAAGTGAATTCCACCATTTGATACCACCTCCTGCCATTAAACCAAATAATTGATTTAAACTATGATTTAGTTTTAAACCAGCTGGTCTAGATTCTTTAGTTAACCAATTAATATAATCTAATATAATTGTTACTACTTGATGATATCCGTAAAGTATTTCTTCTTTAAGTAGTTGGATATGTTTATCGTTTAAAAGGAACCAAATGAAATTGAGAAATATTAAGGCTAAAAGGAAATCTAATGTTAAATTAAAGAATGATGAATTTGTAGTTTTTTGTTTAAATTGTTTAATAAATAAACTATTTTGAGCAAGTTGACTAAAAACATTTAATTTATCATTATCTTGTTGTTGCTCAGATTGTTCAGCTATTGAATTATTCAAGTTGTTATTATTATTTAAAGTAATATTATTAGAGATAGTGGATGAAGAATGAGGGGATATTATTGAAAGAATAGATTTCATACTTTCATTAAGTTTTGAATGAATATATCTTGTAGAAGGATCATACCAAATAATACTTATAGTTAAGTTGTTTTTGTTTAGTAAATCTTTTGAATTGTAAAATAAATAAAGTAATTGTTTGTTATTGAATATGATACAGTTATTGTTATTATTGTTAATTAAATTATTATTTGAATTATTATTGTCATCGTCTAGTAGTTCATTATAAGAAAAATCATTTTGTGAATTTGTTTTCGGAAAGGAAGAGGAAAACACAATATCCATTCGATTTTCATTTAAATTTACTATTTTACCTACTATTTCATTATTTATATCAAAAGGTAAATAAATTGAAATGTTAGTCAAATTAGCTAACTGTTCTTGTTTCATTCTTCTTCTTCTTTTATTGTCAATTAATATCTAAGCGAACGATGAAGGCTTGTTTGTCAATGAATGAAGCGGGAATTTTTGTTGTGTTAAAAAAATGAGAAATTTTATTGAAAAAAAATTATTGTAATTTAAAAAAAATTAAAAAATAAGTGAGAAAAAAAAATGTTGAAAAAGGCTTCTAAATGCACTAAAGTTTTATTAACAAAAAGAACATCCTCCCTTGTTGTTTCATCTTCAAAATTAATAAGAAATAATGTACATAGTAAAAGTTTTCATACAAATTCTTTAAAATTCGAAGAAGCTACAATTGAACTTCCACAAAAAGGAAAAGTAGTCGTCCCAGAAAAAATTAGAAAAATTGGAGATGATGTTTTATCTTTAAATGTTTTAGAAAGTATGATTTTACAACAATACATTAGAGTAAGTTCTCACCCATTCCTATAACAAGCCTAAAAAAATAAATTTTTAACAATTTTAACAATTATTTATTGAAATAACTAGAATCAAGTAGGCTTTGATATTGATATTCCTAACCCAACTGAAGCAATGATTAAAGCAGGTTTAGGTATTGATATCGGAGGATTAGGTGGAGGTATGGCCTTTAATCCAGCAATGATGCAAGCAATGGCTGCAAATACTGCTGCACCAGTTGCAACTGAAGCTCCAAAAGAAGAAGCTAAAGAAGAAAAGAAAGAAGCTCCAGTAGAAAAGACTAACTTTAATGTTAAATTAGAAAAGATAGATGAAAAGGGTAAAATCTCTGTTATTAAAGAGTTAAGAAAAATTGATAAGAATCTTTCTCTTAAAGCAGCTAAGGAATTAGTAGAATCTGCTCCATGCGTTATACAAAAGGATGCTTCTAAGGAAGATGCTGAAGCTTTAAAGAAGGTCTTAGAAGAAATGGGTGCTACAGTGTCATTAGAATAAATTTTTGGTTTTTCTCAATTAGTAAGCGATATGATGATGATAACAATAAAGGATATTTCCTTCATAAATTTCTAATGGATAAGGTTTTTATTGTAATCGGAATTCCTTCTTTTTCACTCTAACTTCATCTTCTTCTAATTGATAGATATAATTAACAATAGTTGAGCCTTGTACATCCATTAACACAAAGGTTGGAATAACTTCTTCTGTTAGAGGAGAGAATGCTCCAGTAGCACTTCCAGGGTTGACAAAGAATTTACCTTGATATTCATAAGCTCTATGTTCATGAGTTTGTCCAGAAATTAAAACATTTACATCTAATTTACGTTGCCACATTGCTAAAGCTTCTTTATCATTCCAAGGTACAACTTGATGGCCATGGATTAATCCAATTTTAAATTGTCCAAGTTCTACAACTTCATATTCTTTTAATGGTACTCCTTTTAGTTGTTCATCAAATTCTCCCTTTACTACATGAACATCAGGTGAAATAGTTTTTAAATATTCATACATATCTTTAGAACATAAATTTCCAGTACAGAAAACATGTTGAATTTTTCCAGGAACTAACAATGTTTTAAATTGTTCAGGTAAATCTGATGCACGATGAGGTATATGTAAATCTCCTATTACTAATACAAGCTTGATATCATTTCATTATTAATAAATTGTTATTAAATTGTCAAATTAATACCATCGGAATGCAAATGAAATAATTATTGATCTAAACAAAACGTTAAATTTTTTTAAAAAACCTACCACCATTTCTTTAATTTTTTTATGATAAATGAAGAATGGTTAAAATCGGATTGTTGTTCGAAAGCAACAAGCAAAAAGGCTTATTAACAACAACTCCTGTCTATCCGGATGATGAATAAGATAGATTATCATGAAAAACACCAACAACATCAACAACTGTTAATTAATTCACACTAGTTCACTATACCAAGTAAATAACAACAAGAATAATAAAACACTCAATTTACATTTTTAGTTTTTTTATTTAATAATAAACAATATCATATGAATAAAACCAAATGATATCATTTGCGTTGTAGTATGTGTTGGTACAAAAAAAAGACATTTAAAAGGCTATTAACAAGAGAATTATTGATGATTTTCAGAGGTTGAACCATTATGTAGATGAGCACCAAATCTTCCTCTAGTTATTTCTCCCTTTTTAATGGCTTTTGGTATCGTATCTCCTCCTTTATTTTCATTATTGTTCTTCTTCATATTGTAGTCTGCAGAATCAAATTTCTTACGATCCTTTTTAATCAGATAAGAATGTCCAGCTTTTTGCTATAGAAAAAATGTAAAATTTTCGGAAAATGAATTTGAAATACTAACCTGAATTTCACTTCCAGAATGTTTTTGTTTTAACTTTTCTTCTTGTTCCTTTTCAATTTGCTTTTTTTCTTCTTCAGTTAAATTTTCTTCATTTTCTTCCATTTCTTCGGAATTGTTCAACACCTTTTCCTCTTCACTCATTTTTTTTTTACTATTATTTTTTGATGACAATTAAAATGGGTAACGATTCTGTTTATGTCTTTTTTTTTGGTCCGTTGCATTTTGTTGTTTTCTTCAACCAACTTTACTTACCAGTCAACAATAATGTACAACAACTCTCGTAAATTATCTGTTGCTGGAATAATATATTCTGCTGCTGCAATTTCACAATATTTTTGATGTAAAGTACAATGTAACACTTGTTTGTGACAGACGTTAATGGGAAAGGAATTAGAATGTTTGTGAATAACTGATTTGTTGTTTATTGATTGTTGTTATTATGGGTAAAGAAGATGTTATTGGCAAAAAAAGAAATATTTAATCTCCTTCAAAAGCAACTAAAGTATGCATTGGATACTTTAATTTTTGTCTTCCGTGTAAATCTGGTAATTCTACAATGAATGCGCATTCAACAACTACTGCTCCTAATCTTTCAACTAATGCTGCACAAGCTGCTGCGGTACCTCCGGTTGCTAATAAATCATCAATAATAAGAACCTTTTCATCTTTAACTAATGCATCCTTATGCATTTCAATAGTTGTTTTATCTCTATATTCCATTTCATAACTTTCTTGAATAACTTCAACACCATTTCCGACTGGAAGTTTACCAGCCTTTCTAACCATTACGAAGCCTATATTTAATTTATATGCTAATAATGCTCCTAAAACAAATCCTCTAGCTTCAATACCTACAATTTTTTGAATTTGAGCATCTTTATATTTCTCATAGAATAAATCTGCAACTAATTGTAAACCTTCTGCACTAGCTAATAAAGTAGAAACATCTCTGAACATAATTCCTTTACATGGGTAGTCTGGAATTGTTCTAATTAGCTCTTTAATTCTATTTGCTTTTTCACAGTTTTGATGTTCTGCCATTTTTTATAAAGTCGGTAAGTAAATATCTTGTAATCTAACATGTCTATTTTCTAAAGTAGTTAGTTTAAACCAAACACAAGGCTGCCTTTAAATTTTGTTGAAGTAAGGCGTGGATTTGAATGAATGAATCATTCATGTACTGAATGCTCTTATGATAGAATAACAAAAATTAACTATCTGGTTGGCTTGTGAAATTCTAAAATGTGCCTTTTTATTTCGCTAAAGACGAAAAAATGCCAAAAATTCACACTTTAATTGAAGAGTTTTTAGTTGCTTTGAAACATAATGCAAAGATGGAACCATCTTTTAAAGGTGATGCAAATATTATTCAAATCATGTTAAGAGAACCTAAATATTATAATCAATTAATTAAAATGAATCAAATAGATAAATATTGTGTTTTTTGTAATCAAACAACTATTAATGAAGGATTGGTAGATGAATCTCAACATTTTCGTTGTTTATATAATATTAGACCAGTATTTCCAGGTCATACTTTAATAATTCCAAAAACACATTATTCCAGATTTAGCTTAATGCCAAGTGAACACGCTACTGATTTTGTGAATTTCACACAACTTGTCACAAAAGCTTTGAGATCTATTTACTCAACTGATTCAATTGAATATTTAATTCAAGAAGGTGAACATTCTGGACAATCTATTAGTCATTTACATTTACATCTTATGCCAAGACAATTGAATGATTTACCAAGTGATATAGACTGGATGGATTATTTTGCAAACATGGAGCATAAAGCCAAGTAAGTAATCATTATAATATTGTTGTTATTTGTTAAACCAAATCTTTTGACTCCTTTTCTTACTTTAGACTATTGACCGTGGAGGAAAGACAACAATGTGCAAAGAAAATTAAACAAGAGATGATTCGCATTAGATCTGATAATCGAAAACCATAAGCAACCATTAATCACGTTTCAATAATTACTAAGGAAAATTAGAAAAAAAAATGTACTCTGAATTTTCTATTGTCTCACTAAATGAACTTCCAGAAGACATTCTATTCCTAATCACAAGTTATTTAATTCCAACACCTCCAATGTTAGCCGATAGTAATGTTATTCTTTATATTAGAGAAATGATAAAAATTAGTAGTATTTCTAAACGGTGGTATGATTGGTCAGTCGGTGTGGATTGTCAAAGTTACTTCTGGAAAGATTTGTTATTTCAATACATGAGAAAACAGAATATCCGATTAAATTTTGATTTTAGTTTAGATGAAGAGGATGATGAATATTTTAGTGATGACAGAGGAGACGCTTTGAGAAAGGGTAAGTAATACTTGTTTTTTGACGTCACCCATTTTAACTTGCGAGTTCTTTTAGGTGATCACATTGGTTTCACTTTTGGAGGGCCAGCAACTAGTAGAAGAATACTCTTGGCTATCACTATGAATCCTGATAAAATTAAACACATGCTATTCCACTTGGATACATATTTCTTCCATGATATTCAGAAAATTCAAAAACATCACAACTCTAAACTCTCTTCTAATACCTCCATTAGTAGAAGTAGAGAGTCTTTCTCAGTTCTTTTGTAAATAATTATTATATGACAACACTGATAATAACATATTTTTGTAAATAAAAACTAATTGATATTCAATAGCTTCATTTTCTTTTCAAATATTTCAATTTCACGTTTTGATTCCACAATCTCTTTATCCTCTGCTACAATACCCTTATCTTTTATGTATTTGATAAGCTTTTGATTGTTTTCCTTTTCTTCATTCAGTTTCTTATTGATGACGAAGGGATGACCCAAATAATCCTCAATAATTTCCCGCTGTTGTTTCTTTGAATGTAGCTTTTGCAATTCCCTTTCTCTATGAAGCCTTTTGGCAATAAGATCGTTTGCATGGGAGAGTTGATAAGTTAGAAAGGCTTCATCATATTCAGGATGATGGGTATTTCGTTTTGTCATGAATAAAGGCTGCTCACTAGTGATTGTTGAGGCAAGTAATTCTCTTTCTTTAAGGTCAACGTATTTCTTTCGTTCTTTTAAATCCAGAGAATTTATTCCTATCTTTCTTTCTAGATTAATTCGTTGTTCTTTTCTTTCTAAAAACTTTTGTCTAATTTCTTCCCTTCTCAATTTTGTTGTTTCAATATCTAATCCATTAGTATACATTTGAAAAATAATGTCATGATGTAGTTTTTCAGCTTCAGGCGAATTGCTTCTTAATATCCTAAATCGCTTAATAAATGATAAGTTTTCTTCTTCGTTAATACTTGAATTTTCATTGCTCTCAATTGAGGTATCTAAAATATTTTCTTCCTCAATGTTGCTTTCAGGATATTTATTATCATAAAAAGATCCTGCTAAAGGAATTTCGTCTTCTTCAAAATGCTCGAATGAATTCTTTTCAGATCCATCTGTTATACCAGTATTTCTACCATCTGTAATTTGGGGGATAGTATTTCTTCCTTCCCTAAATTCATCTTTTTTCTTAGTGTTATTAATACTTGTTTGATTTTTCACTTTCCTTTCAATTAAACGACCGGAAATAATGAAAATGGTCAACTAGGATTTGGTTCTATAAAAAAAATAAAAAAATTTACAAAAATAAATTTTACACAAACCGTAAAACAAATTACAACATTTCCATACGGAACGCTTTTATTAACTGAAAATAATGAAATTTACGGGACCGGTAGAAACATGTTTGGTGAACTTGGTATTGGTAATCTTTACAACAGACATAACTTTACAAAAATTGTAATTTCAGAAAATAATTTTATTTTCAATAATTTATTTCAATCTTTCGGTTATTACAATGTAATTTGTGGTTTTGATAAAAATCAATTGGTTGATAAAATTAAAAAATTTACAATTTTTGTAACTGGAGATAATTTTAACGGTCTTTTTGGAATAACTGAAAATAACGAAATGTTAAGTTACGGATATTTTGGATTTAAAACATTTAAAAAGTTAAATTTTTTTAAAAAATATTGTAAATATATTTATTTAATATTGTTGGAAAATGATATCTTTATTGTAACGAGTAATTATAAAATTAATAGTAATAATGGAGATGAAGAAAAATTTTTAGGTTTTAGGTGTTATGAAAAGTTAATTGGAAAACAATTAGTTGATGTTACAATAAAAATTATGTGAGAAATATTTTTTAATAATGTGCTAACAATATTTATGCTGATCCAACACAATTACAAAATATTTGTTCTAATACAAAAGTTTCTAGAATTTTCCTGGATGATATCTCTTCAGTTGCTTTGGCATCGTTTAAGTTATCAATCACAATTCTGCATATCCAGATGTGCTTTTCCACCATATTGATTGTAAAGAGCTCAGGCAACGATTTTCCAGTAATTGTCATCAAAGGTTTGTTTACTTTCAAAAGTGGAATTGTTAAACAAGTGTTAAAGGAGGTAGAAAATATTTCAAACACTTGAATTAAAACAATGTAGCATTAGGGCTAATTTAAAGGCTTTGTAAGAATAAAGTATTTTAAGAATGGAATTAATTAACAACTTAAAAATACAATTCATTAAAAAATATTTACACCAAATTTTTATAAATTTTTACAAATTATTGTAATAATAATAAATTCCGTAACTAATTAATCCACCAATAATTACCATTACTTTTTTTAACCACTTCTTTTTATTTTTTCTTTTAATTTTTAAAAATTCATTTCCCATTTGAAATTCCAATTTACGTTTAAAAAGTAAATGAAAATTTCCTTCCCGCCAATTTAACAAGAAATTTACTTTAAAATTTTTAACATACTTGAAAAAAACAACACAAACAATTAAATTATTAGCTAATTCTAAAATTGGTAAACAAAAAATAGTTTTAAATCCAAATAAAAATAAACCAAAAAATAATTTTACAATAAAAGAAATTAATATAAAAGAAAATGAAATTTTAAAATGAAATAAACGATATAAAATAAATATAGAAAACAAACTATCCAAAATAAAAAAGAATCTTACTTTAAATATTGTAAATTCAATTTCATTCATTAAATCTTTAGTTAATTTAAATGTAAATAAATATCCAAAATAATAAATTATAAATTCAAATAAAATAAATAAAATA